>MJUU01023107.1:47423-64737 GCA_002080025.1 Modiolus philippinarum
TATATATATATATATATATATATATTTATATATAAACTGTATATATATCATTCAACGTGGAAACTTGTCCATCTTCCTGGATATGCGAATATTTACGGTAATGCAGGGCCTAAAAAATTAAAATATAACGTTCTATGGTAGGAAACCAACGGGGTTCGAATTAGAGACATAACATAAGTATGTTAATTAACCGAAATTTGAACACGTCAGTGGTGGTCTAGTGTTAGCGTGTCAGACTCTCAACCTTTAGAACCTTGACAGAGGGGCATGGACAAGTTTCCACGTTGACTGGATTTATAGACAGTATATTTATTCATTTAGCTAACAGTCTGCATTCTCTTTCACTTTGTTAAAGAGAATCCATGGGACTTGTTTTGTTTTAAAATAAGTATTAGAGTCAGTACCGATGAAAACCCAACATCTTATTTGTGCTTCGTTTTTATGGTATGTTATGGACCGATCTATGCTGAGCGCCCCATCAAAATGTGGGCTATTCTTATTTTTTGAAAACGACACTTAGAAATCTTTCTTTCTTATTCGGTTTTCCAATTGTTTTGATATGATCTGCACTGCCAAGACATTTGTTGTCGAAATGGCCATATGCAGAAGATAAATTAACTGCAATTTCGGGTACTTGAAAGGAAAAAAATACAATGAAATCAATCATTCTGGCTTGAAACATCTGCCGGTGATATATTTTTTCATTTGTTTTTATCAATTCAGATTCAGAATCTGAGTCTTTTAATATTAAATATTAAATTTTTGTTGATTCCAGTGGGATTCGAACCCCCTCTATCAAGGTTCTAAGGGTTGAGAGTCTGACACGCTTCCAATAGACTACCACTGACGTGTTTAAATTTCGGTTAATTAATATACTTAGGTCTCATAGTGGGGTCAAAATAAATTTGTGGTTCACTCCATTTTACATCCTTTTTTGTCTTACACTGAGATGGCGGGAGCAGTGTAATCTGTTATTTCTGTTCATTCAAAGGACAGTCAAATCCTCGGTGGGAAGGCAATCCTCTAATTCTAACCCCGTTTGGTTCCTACCATAGACCGTTATATATATATATATATATATATATGTATATATATATATATATATATATATATATATATGGAAATATCTTTACCACNGGGCTCTCCGCCAATTTTTCGGCTAGTTCAAGGAGCCTAGTCTGCTGGTAAAACATTGTCGCACTACGAAAGAAAAAATCAAACTAAAAAGTTCCCGAAGATTTTGGTCAAAAATCATGATATATTTCAGTAGATATCGGCAGTAACAGAAAGGCCAGTATGTGTATATATATATATATGGAAATATCTTTACCACTGCATTTTAGGAAATATTCTGGGAGGAACGAAACTATGCTTTGTTGATACAAGTTTTAGGCATTTTTAGATGGTTAACTACGACAATATTTTATGTTGATACTAAATTAAATAAAATGGATACCAAGAAATATCAAAGATGGCTGAAAATTATAATAACACAATCTGCTATCGAACTACACAGAAAAAATACTAATAAGACAAACGTAAACAACGATAGGAACTCGGGACACACGGACTTCGTACCGGCACAGGCAAGAGTCAGCGGTAGGATTAAACCCGTTAATGTGCTCCGTTTCCCTATACAGGTAGTATAATAAGTATACGAATAAAACAAAATGCAGGTAGACTACTAACTCCATGACAATAATCTTGAAAGAATTGAAAATGACAATACGTAATTTTGAAAGATGGGTCAAGGGGGGGGGGGGGGCTCTCCGCCAATTTTTCGGCTAGTTCAAGGAGCCTAGTCTGCTGGTAAAACATTGTCGCACTACGGAAGAAAAAATCAAACTAAAAAGTTCCCGAAGATTTTGGTCAAAAATCATGATATATTTCAGTAGATATCGGCAGTAACAGAAAGGCCAGTATGTGTGAAAATTTTCAGGTCACTAGATCTCAAAGCTAATTTAACGGATACAAGCAAAGTATCTTGTCGCTATCCCCTATTATGTAAAGAGTGTAACTTACGTAAACCTTGTTGACGTATGAAGGAACATATGACCAATGATGCATGTGGCAATATTTTGTCAGAGGACTAAAGTTTGAAAAGTCCATTGTAATCAATTGCATTTCAATGGCAGAACTATGACTAAGTGTTATACATGCAAAACAGATATTAATATGTGTTAAAAAACAAGGTATCTTCAACATTCTTCACGTATGATGGAGCGGACAGGGTTAAGGCTTAAGGGGGGGCGGGACTATCAAATTAATGAAGTGCTATTCTTATTTTACTCGCTTTAGAAGGTACCGCATCAAATCACATACATTCATTTTCATTAAATAAAAAACAATGATTTTTCCCAATTGTGTGGCTGGTATATAGAAACCTGATTTCTTTTTCCACCCAACAAACCATGTTTACAGCATCCAGGGAAAAGCTACATAAACTTATATAGTGTTTTGTCCTCCATACACTTCTCTTTCAGGTATTTCAGGTATTTCAGAGAACAATGCACATATTATCTGAGATGATACATCGGCAAATATGAAACACCAACAGTTAAAAATGTTTCACTTTGATATGCCTGGTATGATTTTTCGAACCTTGTCAGTCTCATATGGTTCTACTTCCCTGGTCTGTCTGAATACGGAAGGATCGATTTACTGGAGTGCCCCTTAAAACATTTGGCATGTAAAATTCAAATAACGTAAATTTTGATATTTTAACTTTCACTGGCAATAGCTGTGAGAAAAGTCATTGTCATTGTGTGAAATTGTCTCCCTTCTAAATATGCAAAATAGTGGGCGTCTACTTCATCATGCATACTATCTATAAATTATCGGTTCAATTTTTAGCTTGTTCGGGTGTATAAATCCCTTATGATTCATCTTCTCCAAAATAAATGTTAAAATTGGGCTGCTATTAAATTAAAAGATAGCCAAAGGAATATTCTTGAAAAGGAAATATGAAATAATTGATTTCAAAGATACACATATTTCTGTCAACCAAAATTATATAATGTGGTCAAGGTATATTAAGGGGTGATATGTACTATTATGTTCAATTTCGCAGATAACATGAAAAAAAGAAAGGAAATGGGGTAAATTTCAAGGAGACGTTATCCCATCTCCAGGTTAAAACGACCTGCTTCTAGTGCTGCTGATGAGGAATTAATTTCCGAAATGGCCATAGAGCTCATTAAAATTAATTGCAGTTGGAGTTAACATATGTCCTATGGTCTCATGTTCATTTACTCCAAATCCTTTCATAAAATATCCAAACAAAGCATCTACGGGTCACCGTACGGTCTTCAAAAATGTTTTTTAACCATTGCCGAGGCACTCGCATTGATCAGTGTATACCTCAGTCGATAAAATTGTAGGAAATCAGATGGACTTTGTCGGGATTTTGGTATCTGTGTATTTATTTGGAATGGCAGACGAGTATTACTATTCCACTGAATACATGTAAACATGTTCTTTTGTGTTATGACATGTGCGACAAAAGGAACGGTTTCAATTTCAAAATTATCAATATCCTTATTATGGACAGCGATATTCCAACTTTTGCTGCTTACGGAGTGTATGTTTCACAACTGATTCGTAACGCTAGAGCTAGAACAAATAATACAGACTCTCTTATTAGACAGGGCTATCTTCTTGGCCGCCTTATAATTCAAAGCTTCAAATAATTCAGTCTCATACGACCATTGAAAAAGATCTATAATAGATATCAGTCCCTTGTGGAAAAATTTAAAGTTTCGGTCCAAAGTGTAATTGAACATTTTTTTTTATAGCCGCATTTTCGAAGAAAATTCGGGGCTATTGTTATACCCTCCGTCTGTCCGTCCGTCCGTCCGTCACACTTTTCTTGTGACTCCTACATTTTTGGATTCAATTTTGTTGTAGAATTGGTGCATATAGTCTGTAGATGTGCAATAAGCTTTTGGATTTTCGATATTGCTCTTGGTGCAAACAAGAGGCCCAAGATGTCAATTTTTACACATATGGCATGTGACACAAACTCCTCCTACATTTATGGATTTTATTGTAGAATTGTTGCATATAGTCTGTAGATGCACAATAAGCTCTCAGATTTTTTATTTTTATCTTGGTGCAAACAAGAGGCCCAAGATGTCGATTTTTACAAAGGCCCTAAGTTGTGGATTTTGACGCATGTGGCATGTGACACAAACTCCTACATTTTTGGACTTAGGGATAAAATTTTCATGCAGAATTGTTGCATACAGTCTGTAGATTTGCAATAGGCTTTCGGAATTATGATTCCGGTTCCAACTTTGGTAAATTTCCTGAAAATGTCAAAGACTCATATTTTTTTTTAAATTTGAGCATATAATTATGTATTTTAGAAATTGTTTGATAGAAAATGAGATTTTGAATAATTAGAATTCTAAAATGCGATTCCACTAAAATAATTTGTTTAGTTTAGGACAAACATTTTAACTAAATAGATTTCAAAAATATTTGATTCCAGTTTTGGTTTATTTTCTGAAAGTCTCAAAGACCACTTATTTTTTTTTTTTGGAATTCCACCTAGTAACCATACTTAAATAATTTGTTTAGTTTAGAACAAACAGTTTTTTTTTCAATTTGATTTAAAAATATATTTGATTCCAATCTTGGTAAATTTCCCGAAAGTCTCCAAAACCACTTATTTTTGGAATTCTACCTAGCAACCATACTGAAATAATTTGTTTAGTTTAGGACAAATATTTTAACTAAATGGATTTCAAAAATATTTGATCCGATTTTGGTAAATTGCCTGAAAGTCTCAAATCCACTTATGTTTTGGAATTCTACCTAGCAACCATATTGAAATAGCTTTTATGAATTAGGACAAACACTTTCATCAATTGGATTTCAAAAATATTTGATTCCAGTTTTGGTCTATTTCCTGAAAGTCTCAAAGACCACTTATTTTTGGAATTCTACCTAGCAACCATACTTTAACAGTTTGTTTAGTTGAGGACAAATAGTTTTTTTCAATTTAATTTCAAAAATATTTGATTCCAATCTTGGTAAATTTCTTGAAAGTCTCAAAGACCACTTATTTTTTTGAATTCTACCTAGCAACTATATTGCAATAGCTTTTTCAAATTAAGACAAACACTTTCATCAATTGGATTTCAAAAATATTTGATTCCAGTTTTGGTCTATTTCCAGAAAGTCTCAAAGACCACTTATTTTTTTTTAATCCTACCTAGCAACCATATTTAAATAGTTTGTTTAGTTTAGAACAGTGTTTTCAATTTGATTTCAAAGATATTTGATTCCAATCTTGGTACATTTCCTGAAAGTCTCAAAGACCACTTATATTTTGGAATTCTGCCTAACAACCATATATTCTTAAATTCTTTTTGTAAAAATAACGACTATCAATAGTTTGATTTCAAAAATATTGAGAAAATTATGCCCAAGGGGGTAAAACAGGGAGAGCGGGGATAGCTGTCGCTCCGATAACCTCTAGTTTTATTTTATACTTGAATGATCATTTCCTTTTATCGTCAGCGACCAATACCAATTGTTGTTGATTTCCTACCGGACGATACCGAAATGGAAGGGGATGTTTGGCGTGCCATTAAACCGGTTTAACCCACCAATTCTTTTGAATAACTAAATACCGAAGTTACTGTCTTTACTAAGTCTTTACAAAGTCAGGAACATTTTGGTCTACAACTTTGCGATGAATTTTCATCTACTTTGTCTTTTTTGCCTCTTGGAATTTGATGTTGATAATTCATTGTTACCCCATTTTCTACCCATTTGGCACCTCACATCCGATAAACCATCACATGTTCGCTTTCCTTCAAAATTAGAACACACTGGCACAGACGAAAAAAAAAATTCTGTCGGAAGAAAGAGTGTGTATTTTGACTTTCTGTTTCGAATGAGAATTCATGAAAAAACTTGAAAGGGAACCATACAAATCAGTGATAAACTTATTTAAATTTTCAATGATAACAGCATATTTAGTGAAATTTCAACGGATGACAGCGATTGTTAGAACACTTTGCCAGTGAATTTATGGATGTTGACGATCCCGCATCAATGACATGTAATAACATGGATGTTACATCTAGCAATGAATTCTGCTCAAATCGGTTCTATGAGCTGTCTTGAACTAACTATGAGGTGTGAGCAAAGCTTATTGTTGCTAACATAGCTCGGCAAACGAATACCGAAGCAAGAACGAGGAAGGGGGAATTCTAAAATCATAAATCCAAAATCATGGCAATTCATATCCAACACGAACAATGATTCCTTTTCTGGGTCTTACTATCATTTATTGAAAACTAAGGAGTATCTCCCTCATGTAAAGCTCTGTCCTTAGCTGATTTTGGCTTTAAATTTAGATCACTTTGGTTATTTGTTCTCTATCAGTTTTTAAACATCTTTCAGTTTCTGGTCTTCCAAACGTTTAGATTTTATCTGCATTGATGAGACATAAGTTGTCGAAATGCGCATATGCAGAAAGTAAATTCACAGTGACTTCCGTATTTAGTTATTTTGACTCTGGTAAAATAGAAACTAGAATATATGATAAAAGGAGTGATTTTGATTTCAATAAAAACTAATTTTTTTTTCTTAACTGCGACATTCCTCTAGCTCAGTCATCAGGGATATGTATTTCTAAACTGATACGATTCGCACTACTCTTGACGATTGTAATGAATACAGCCTTGCTCTCACAACCAAACTTTTACAAAAGGGTTGCAGATTTTATAAATTGTCAATGCATTTAGATATGAACACTTTGTTTAATTACTATTATATTAATTTATGTAAATTCTAAAACCGAAGGATTAACTCCCTCCATCGTAGTTTTGTCCTTAGCTATATTTGATATTACTGATTATTCGGATTTCGTTTGTTTTTATGCATTTTAAACATTTTTTGAATTTTTTATGGATTTCCTTTGTTTGGATTCTAGTGCTGCTGATGAGGAATTAATTTTCGAAATGACCGTTACAAATGTCAAAAAAAAGTTAAGTGTTTTGAAAATTTTACTTCATTTTATCCTTGCGAAGAAGTTTGATATGTTGCGAAATACAAAAATTATCAAATTTAGCATAGAAAAGGTATGAAAAGTAAGATTTTGAAACACAGTTTAAGCTAAGTCTATTAAAATGACAAAAAAATTCAGTTTTTTGAAAATATAACATCATAATATCCTTTCGAAGGAGTACCGGGTGTATCCTTCAGGATACATGGACCCTCTTGATACTTTAATGCCCCTCATGTCATTCCATATATTGGGAATTGACGTTCATCAGGTATAAAAGTCAGAGGGGTACTGTGGCTAAACAAATAACACGAAAAGAGCCATACATCTACACTCTTGGACTTGCAGGACCCTGTTAAGTACCCCTGGAAACCCAAAAGTCGCAAAAAAATGAGATTTTTGAGAGGGGTGGGCTCTCATAAACGCCCCTCACATCAATACCTGCCACGAAAATATCAAGTTTTTGTTTTTTGTGTTTAAAGTAAAGATGTAGAAATGTACCAGACTACAAGAAAAAAATTTTAAAAATTTTTTGAATTTTTGGCACCAACTTGAAGGCAAAAATTGCTAAAATTGGCATTTTTTCCCCTTGGGGACTAATAAAATCCGACCCTACTGTTACAGACCAAGGACTGTTCATGTCTTTTATGCACGATAGCTTAGAGGGGTGACCACTTTATAAGTATACCCAATATAGCTTGGCTTACAGGTTATAGCAGGTTTCCATGGCAACCAAAAAGTCAAAAAATGACCAAAATTTCCATTTTTCAGCAGGGGTAACTGCACTTCGGCCCACCTCCCACCCCCTCCACCCCATCCCTCCCACCCACCATCCCACCCCCCTTCTTCCACATACCTGTATAAAGATGCTGGAAAAGTTACATTGAAAAGTGTCAGCTCATTTGCATATAATTTGCATAAGTTTGCAAAGTCTTGAAAACGAGGAATTCTACAAAATTAATTCAGGTGTGAAAGTGTTAAGGGAAAATGCCATCTTGTCCAAATTTTTGACAAATCAGCCCTATTTTAGCAGTTTTGTTCTAGTTTTAGTCCAAAAATGACAACACAAGAAGATTTATGAAATTCCAGAAGGATTTTGAAAAAAATCAGTTTTGCTGTATAACACTTTCGAACCGGGTGTATCCTTCAGGATACATGGACCCTCTGGATACTTTAATGCCCCTCATGTCATTCCATATATTGGGAATTGACGTTCATCAGGTATAAAAGACAGAGGGGTACTGTGGCTAAACAAATAACACGAAAAGAGCCATACATCTACACTCTTGGACTTGCAGGACCCTGTTAAGTACCCCTGGAAACCCAAAAGTCGCAAAAAATGAGATTTTTGAGAGGGTGGGCTCTCATAAACGCCCCTCACATCATACCTGCCACGAAAATCTCAAGTTTTTGGTTTTTTTTTTTTGTGTTTAAAGTAAAGGTGTAGAAATGTACCAGACTACAAGAAAAAATTTTAAAATTTTTTTTGAATTTTTGGCACCAACTTAAAGGCAAAAATTGCTAAAATCGGCATTTTTTCCCCTTGGGGACTAATAAAATCCGACCCTACTGTTACAGACCAAGGACTGTTCATGTCTTTTATGCACGATAGCATAGAGGGGTGACCACTTTATAAGTATACCCAATATAGCTTGGCTTACAGGTTATAGCAGGTTTCCATGGCAACCAAAAAGTCAAAAAATGACCAAACTTTCCATTTTTCAGCAGGGGTACCTGCACTTCGGAGGAGTTTTATAATTAGCAAAGCAAAAACTTAATGAATTTTAGCATTAAAGATTTTACTTTTCATACCTTTTTAATGCTAAAATTCATCAAGTTTTTGCTTCGTGAATTATAAAACTCCTTCGAAAGGATATTATGATGTTAAATTTTCAAAACACTGAATTTTTTTTTTTGTCGTTTTTATAGACTGAGTTTAAACCGCTATTTCAAAATCTTACTTTTCATACCTTTTCTATGCTAAATTTGATGATTTTTGTGTTTTCACAACATATCAAACTTCTTCGCAAGGATATAATAAAGTAAAATTTTCAAAACACTTAACTTTTTTGACATTTTTAAAGAGTTAGTATAAACCGTCGACATAAAATTTTACTTTCCATATCTTTTTAATGCTAAAATTCATCAAGTTTTTGCTTCGCGAATTATAAAACTCCTTCGAAAGGATATTATGATGTTAAATTTTCAAAACACTGAATTTTTTTTGGTCAGTTTAAACCGCTGTTTCAAAATCTTACTTTTCACACCTTTTCTATACCAAATTTGATATTTTTTTGTATTTTGCAACATATCAAACTTCTTCGCAAGGATATAATGAAGTAAAATTTTCAAAACACTTAACTTTCTTTGACATTTGTAAAGAGTAAGTATAAACCGTCGACTAAAAATATCACTTTTCATATCTTTTTAATGCTAAAATTCATCAAGTTTTGGGTTTGCGAATTATAAAACTCCTCTCAAAGGATACTATGGTGTAAAATTTTCAAAACACTGACTTTTTTTTCGTCATTTTTATAGAATTAGTTTAAACCGCTGTTTGAAAATCTTACTTTTCATACCTTTTCTATGCTAAATTTGATGATTTTTGTATTTCACAACATATCAAACTTCTTCGCAAGGATATAATGAAGTAAAATTTTCAAAACACTTAACTTTTTTTGACATCTTTAAAGAGTTAGTATAAACCATCGACTAAAAATTTTACTTTTCATATTGGTTCGGGAATTATAAAACTCCTCTCAAAGGATACTATGGTGTAAAATTTTCAAACCACTGAATTGTTTTTGTCATTTTGAAGACTGAGTTTAAACCACTGATTAAAAAATCTAACTTCTGTGTCTATTCTATGCTAAATTTCATAATTTTTTTTATTTCGCAACACATCAAACTCTTTCGAAAGGATATCATGAAGTAAAATTTTCAAACACTTTATTGTTTTTGTCATTTTTATAGAGTAAGTTGAAACCGTAAACTTAAAATTATACTTTTCATTCCTCTTAAATGCTAAAATTTATGAAATTTTTAACTTCCAAATTATAAAACTCCTTGGAAAGGATATGATAAGTAAAAGGTTTAAATTACTGAATTGTTTCGATCATTTATAAGACCGAGTTTTTTTTTCAAACTGCTTATCAAATTATTTATTTTTCATACAAAACCTCATGATTTTTTTTATTTCGAAACACAGTACACATCCAGTTATATGAAAATAAAAATCTTTGCTCTATAGATTAGTTAAATTGAACATTCTTTTTAAACTAAGTCTAAAACGGCGATATTTCACAACTTTTACATAGTGAAGGTGAGTATAGACAGTCGAGATCGAATTCTCTCAGGACTCGCTAATCTGATATCCATTCGCACCTAAATGTGTCACAGGTACAACTCTATTTGCGGGGTGTGACCCCTCCTAAACGGAGGCTGACCCCGAGGGTCCCGGGATATAGAAATAGGACCCATTCCGTGGTTGTGCGGGATTAATAAATACACAACCCATCTTTCGGATGGGATGTAAACTCAGGTCCACGTGTTGGGAGAAATGCCACGCTTCCTGCGCGTTAAAGAACACTTGTAGCAAGCTCTTTTTGGGGTGGTCCGTAGGTGATCGGCTACAAGGCTAAATTCCCCGCCCTTGACGATTTCACCCTACTTTTCCAGTGGCAGTCAGAATTTCCCGTCCCATGGCCCTTTCCATACCCCAAAGTGATTATTTATCAACAAACTTGTTCTCGTCTTGATATAGCTGAAATATTGCTGAGTAGACGTTAAACAATATTCAATCAATCAATCAATCAAAATATATAAAATTAATAAAAGATACGAAATTTGAATAAAAAAGAGAGAAATATAAGCGATAAACAGAAAAAAAACGATTCTGATTGGTTTGATTAAACCCGGAATACCGTTTTCCGTTTCTGATTGGACGAGCGTTAAATATCAAATAGCGATTTCCGTTTCTCGTTTCTCATTGGCTAAAACTATGAATAGCGTTTTCGCCTTAAACTCGAATTAACGATACCGATCGGAAACTATGGGTTTCCGTCGCAAACCCCTAGTTTCCGTTCAATTTCAATCGAAAACTGGGGTTTTCGTCGAAAACTATGTATACCGATCGGAAACCCATAGTTAACGTGCGGTATACCTAGTATTTCGCACGAAAACCCCTGTTTCCGTTCGAAATACTAGGTATACCGCATTTTTGTTACTATCGCGTGCCATAAAGACTATTTAGAAAATTCTCCAATTTCAGAATTAAACCTCCAGTAATCGCCCAAAGAAATTAAATCGGTGTAGGGGTCAATTAAAGAAATGAGAACATGCCAAAAATTAATAATAGTGTAAACCTTAGTTTTTAGATCACCTGATCCAAAGGGTCAGTGTGAGCTATTGCCATCACTTGGCGTCCGTCCGTCACCCGTCCGTCCGTTAAACTTTCACATTTTCAACTTCTCCTCTGAAACCACTGAAGTAAATTTAACCAAACTTTACAGGAATGATGTATGGAAGGTCTTTTACAAAGTTTGTTCATTGTGTTCCAATCCGACAAAAAACATGGCCGCCAGCGCGGAACTAAGGTTCAACATTGGACCCTATGGGAAAAATCTCATTTTCATCTCTTCCTCTGAAACCACTAAAGCAAACTGAACCAAACTTTACAGGAATGATGTATGGAAGGTCTTTTACAAAGATTGCTCATTTCAATTTGATCGTACAAAGAACATGGCCGCCAGCACTAAACATAGTTTAACATTGGACCCTATAGGAAAATCACATTTTCATTTTCTCCCCTGAAACCACTAAATTCAATCAAACTCTACAGGGACGATGTACAGAAGTTTCTATGCAAAAATTGCTCATTAAGTTTCGATCTAAAAAATAACATCATGCTGCCAGGGTGGAATATAGATTAACATTTGACCCAATGTGAATTTGATCATTTTAGTCACCCTCTATTAAATTATTAAGCATATTTAACCAAACTGAATTGGAATATGTATGGAGCTATAGCTCAACATTAGACCCTAAGGGAAAAATCATTTTTGGTCATTAGCATAGACATGGCTTATATTAGAAGAATTTTGTCAGGTGAGCGATTCAGGATCAGTCCCTGATCCTCTAGTTTATTGTCCATTCATACTATTGTATGAAAATAACTTCGGCTATATTGTTTCAGATTAGCAAAGCGACCTTCATTTTGCCATATGATTTACTTAAGGTGGTTCGGGGGTGTAAGCAAATCCATCAGAATTTTTTAATAGTTTGCAGAATGAAGCTTCAAAAATTTAACTTCCAAAAAATGAAATAAGAATTGGGGATCACGCGCCATATAAGCTCATAATCTTTCACCAAAAATGGTGATTTTTTAGTTGAATTGTAAAGGAAAGTTATCATTTTTTTTTAAATTATCAAAGTTACATCCATGAGAATTTTGATTTATTTTATATATTGCTAGCCCCTGTATTGAACTTAACACTAAAAAAAGAAAAATGGTGGTCACGGAACTTATTATGTAATAATTTCATAAAATCAAAATCTTCATTGTAATTTCTTTGTAAAATATTCTTTGAAATTACCTCCCTTGTTAACTTAGTGTTTTTAAAGAATTTTACAGTAAAAATACTATTCTGAATTGTTCGTCTAAAATGAATGTTGAACTAAGAGAAATGGATTCATTATTTGTGTTTTAAGCGAAATATTTTTAAAGATTTGTCCAAATTTTAAAATATTTTACATTTCTGTAATGAAAAATACCTATCAAAGCATGAAACATGAAATCAAAATGACGGAATACTTCTGAACCACCTTAATTTGCAAATACTTTCCACTGTTACACATATAACATGGCGATACTCCCAGGCGGCACATTTAAAGTTTCTCTAATACACGGTTTTTACATCTAGCTGTCAACCATCTTTGAGAAACTGATTCACGTGATATATCGATTTTTCATTCGTCTAAAATTACGGGCAGGATTGGCAATAATTTTGAAATTATTTGATATCTATTTTAATGCTTTTATACTACCCAACAATAACATGTGGCAAAAGAATGGCAAGACGGAGTAATTTAGAGAATTGTAAAGATACGAAAACATGTTAAATTTTATATTCATGAAAGGTATAAAAATATTGAAAGCAGTTGCAAGAATTGAGAAATGAGATCTTAACCTGTTCATGAATAGAAAGTACTATAGGACTGTAGCGATGTTTTAGTAACTGTGGGGGTTGAAATGTATACATTTGTCATCAATTTGTACTTTTATACGAGATCGACTGTAATTGTGTGTCACGTGCGTTCTAGATTAATTGAAGTGGTGTACATGTATTCTATCGATCGCCCAATAAATTTAATGCTGGCACGATCAATCATTCGGCTAAAATTTTACGCTATTTAATTTGAGAAATGAGAAGAAAGTTTTTGGGGTTTTGAAAACTAAGAATAGGTTGACAACTAAAAAAACTCATGTAGAGAGCACTGTCGAATCACGGGACCGACTTTTTATGTTTCTACCCAGAAAATTAATTAATCAATCTTTCAGAATTTGTGTTTCATCGCTGTACAGATGACTATAAATTACATCTTCAATAGCAAGACTGCAGAATAAACTAAAGAGTCCGCATAAGTTACATCTATATACATAGTTTCGTATATTTAAACGAAAAATATCAGTTAATTGAAAATATGAAACTGCAATCAACAGGCACCGTAAGTTCATTGGGGTAATAGCTTTTATCGATTATCCAATAAATTTAGTGCAGTATATGCGGGGCTGTATGGTTCATGTCAATCATACGGCATTGATGATTGAGTCTTAAACGATTTAATTTCAGAAATAGGTTGCTTCAACGCATGCACACATGTACATGTATGGACAGGTTATTTGATAAATAAAATATGTAACACAATACATGCCCGGGAAAACATGCCTAAATCTGAAACATGTGCTGTATCAGCCAGGGGACAAAACATCAGCAAGAGGGCAACATGCCCAAGGTATGATGGCCGAGGTAGATGCTTTTAACCTGATTAATATTTAGGCATGTATTATGTTATATATGTAACATATTTTATTTCTCAAATAACCTGTCCATACATGTACAAGTTAAAATGCAACACATCAGTAATAACACAGGGTACGGAATTCGGGAGCGGCCGGATCATCCTTTTATGGAAGGAACTATCTACAGACCATTATCATTAAGTTTGGTTTTAATTAGACGTATAGCCTCTACGAAGAAGATACTTGACTTGGACTTTTTTCCAGTTTGATTTTTACTGTGGGTCTTTTTGTGTGTTTGTTTTTTGGTCGTTCGCCGCACGTGGGGAGGATGGTTTGCATCCAGGAGGGCGGGTTTGACCCCACCGCGGTTTTTGCTCCTGTCCCGGGTCAGGGGTGTGTTGATGATTGACTTGTCCGTGTCTTCTTATTAAATTTTAGTTTCTTGATATTTGGGTTATTGGATGTGGTTTGTTTCCATTGATTTATCCACTTTTTTACCCTTTTGGGGCCATTTAGGGCTTGCTATATGGTGTGAGGTTTCTCACTGTGTTGAAGACCGTACGGTGACACCTAGATGCTTTGTTTTGGGTCGTTTTAACCTGGATATGGTATGTTGTCTCCTGGACATTTACCCCATTTCCTTTCTTTTTCATATTGAATGCGTTTTCCATAGGGTCCAATGTTAAACTATGTTCTCCTCCGGCAGCCATTCTGGATGATATACGGACCCGATGGATACCTTTTTTGGAAGAGACATATAATGACCTTTGTGACTAAATTTGGTTCTGTCCGGACAAGTAGTTTCTGAGATCTTTGAATGTGTTTGCCATATGGTACTATGTTAAAGTTTTTTTAACTCGTGGCGGCCATCTTGAATTAGTTCCACTTGAATGAGCACGTGACTTGCGGGATACGTTTTCTGGAAAGGACCATTGTGACCAAGTTTGGTTCAAATTTTACTAGTAGTTTCTACCAAGAAGATATTTGAATGTGTTTACAATTCACCATTATCGGGTCAGAGACAAGTTGAAATGCTTTTAATAAGAATGGGGATTGATTTAATATATATACTAACGTATTCATCTGATTTCAATCCAGCAGAGAACTGTTTTTTTTTTATCAAAAACACTTTTGAAACCAGACAGATTTTCCAACCTAGCAAAATTTAGCTTAAAAGTTGCTATTAGACAAACTCTGCTCAAAATATCACCAAGCGACATGAGTAGCTTTCACAGAAAAACGGGATACTTCAACTTGTGATTAAAATCTACCGCAGACTTTTTATTATTATTAGAAAAAAAATCTATTTGAAATGCACTATAGCAAATCTGACCACGGGTATTCTCTTTTCTAATAGGTATTGACGTGCCCAAGGTTAAGTAAAATAACAAGAGAACAGCCACTTTTTTGAGACGTTTCCTTATTTGCAGGAAAATTATGGATTGTATTGGATTTCGGCAGAAAAAAATGTTTTCGGAAGATAGTTAAGATTCAGACGTTTTGAAGCAATAATCTAATGTAAACCAATACCTAAAAATTTTAAAATCATAAATTCTTTGAAAATGTATAAGGAAATCATTGAAAAACAAACTCTGAATTTTAGAGTTTTAGAATAAGTACAGAAGCACCTATCGGCTACTATTTTTTTTTTCAAAGATTATCATAGTGAAAATTCATGATATAATTTAAAAAATTCAAGATAATAACTTGAAAATTTAAGATAATAACTTGAAGTTGTATTTGCAAGAAGGGATGTAATATGACTTAAAAAGTTGGTGGGGTTAGACGGGGTTATTCAAGCTAATGGACTAAGGTATTCATGACGGTAATTAATGCAAACTTTATAAGAGTTATGCACTTTTTAGTCCTTAACAGGGATTAATATTTTTGTTCGTTATTGCAACACTATTTATCAACAGGTCATAGGTATTCCCATTTGTACAAATTGTGCACCTCTCATTGCACCTCTCATTGCAGATCTTTTTCCTTTCTGTTACGAACGAGATTTCATGAAAAAACTTCAAAACGGAACCATAACTAACAGTGATAAACTTATTTCTATTTTCAATGATAACAGCAGGTATATTGACGATATCCTTGCTATTGATAATCCCCAGTTTTTAGATTATGTAGACATTATTTATCCACAACAACTGAAATTAAATAAAGCTAACAATGATTCCAAATGTTGCCCTTTTCTGGATCTGACTATCATTATTGACTCTGGTAAAATCAAAACCAAAATATATGATAAAAGGGATGATTTTGATTTCACTATTACTAATTTCCCTCTTCTTGACGGCCACATTCCCCTTGCCCCATCCTACGGGGTGTATATTTCTCAACTGGTACGATTCGCATGAGTTTGTTCTACTCTTGATGATTTCAATGAACGTAACCGTACTATCACAGCCAAACTTTTACAACAGGGCTACAGATTTCATAAGTTGTTGAATACATTTAAGAAGTTTTGTAATAGATATGAACATGTTATATCTAAATATGGCGTTAGTAGTAAACAGCTTATTACTATGGGCATTTCTAGTCCTCAATTTTACGGAAATGTTGTTAAAAAATGCCAGAAATTGATTAAAAATCCAGAAAAGATGGGACGTAACTTACATTCTTTACGTAATAGGGGATATCGGCAAGATATCCTGCTTGCATCCGTGAAATTAGCTTTGAGACCTAGTGACTTGAAAATTTTGCACACATACTGGCCTCTCACTGATACTGCCGATGTCTACTGAAATTTATGATGATTCTTGACCAAACCCCTCGGGAAGTTTTGAGTTTGATTTTTCTTCCGTAGTGCGACAGTGTTCTACCAGCAGACTAGGCTCCTTGAGCTAGCCGGCAGTTTAGCGGCGAGCACCCCTTGACCCGTCTTTCAAAATTACGTATTGTCTTTTTCTCTCCTTTCAAGATTGTGGTCATGGAGTTAGTAGTCTACCTGTATTGGGTTTTATTCGTATGTTTTATACTAGAGGTAAACGGGGCAGATAAAGGGGAGATTTGGGTACCCATAAACCGGTTTAACCCTACCGCTGGCTTTTGCTAGTGCCGGTACCAAGTCCGGCTGTCCCTAGTTCCTATCGTTGTCTACGTTTGTCTTTTGTCTTATACGTGTTTTTCTTGTGTAGTTCCCTTGCAAATTGTTGCATGTAATTATAATTTTCAGCCATTGTAGGTGTTTCCTGTTATCCATTTTTTAACATTACTTTTCATTCTGATCCAAAGCCAAACATGAACATAAGCACGGAACGCTGTTT
>MJUU01023107.1:65813-80026 GCA_002080025.1 Modiolus philippinarum
GGCCATGGGACGGGAAATTCTGACTGCCACTGGAAAAGTAGGGTGAAATCGTCAAGGGCGGGGAATTTAGCCTTGTAGCCGATCACCTACGGACCACCCCAAAAAGAGCTTGCTACAAGGGTTCTTTAACGTGCAGGAAGCGTGGCATTTCTTCCAACACGTGGACCTGAGTTTACATCCCATCCGAAAGATGGGTTGTGTATTTATTAATCCCGCACAACCACGGAATGGGTCCTATTTCTATATCCCGGGACCCTCGGGGTCAGCCTCCGTTTAGGAGGGGTCACACCCCGCAAGCCGGAGATACTGGGTCCTATTTCTATATCCCGGGGTTCCCTCGGGGTCCTCTGTTAGGATGGCTCATACTCCAAGCTCAGAGGATGCTGCGGGCCTATTCTTCAGCCGGGACCGCGCACGGCGGCAAAAGGAGAAGATAAAAATGTGATTTTTCCAAAGGGTCCAATGTTAAAATATGTTCCGCGCTTTCGGCCTTGTTTTTATCGGATCGAAAGGAAATAAGCAATCTGTGTACATCATTTCTGTAAGGATTGGTTGAATTTGCCTCAGCGAATGAAGAGGAGAGTATTAATAGTATCTTGCATAAGATCAGATAAAAGATCGGGATATCTTTCACAACTATAGAAAATTTCGTCTTTTCTCGAGTTTAGCGTAGCGAAACGAGAGGAAAAGACGTAGAATGTCTTACACGAGTGAAAGATATCGCGATCTTTAATTTTGATCTTATGCAAGTACCTATTTCTTCCGTAAAGAAACGTCTGGAAACCTTAAGTGTTTGAACAACGGTGTCGCCATTTGAGTGTTCTTTATATTTTGACGTCAGGTATTTTATGACGTTAAATCATGGTAACGATTGTTGTGTCACAATTTTCAACACGTCTGGTTAGTCATTAATCGGTGTTGGATGGGGTCGCGTGCATCGATCACACATGGGTCATCTCTAACTGTAAACCACCATTTACGAAAGAAGAAAATGTGATTTTTCCAAAAGGCTCCAATGTTAAACCAAGGTTCTGCATTTGAGGCTATGTTTTTAGTCGGAGCAAACTAAATTTGGTCAGTGGTTTCAGAGGAGAAGATCACGGGTAGGAATCTACGTCATAGACGGGGATATCGGGCTATAAAAACATGGAGGATCACGTCGCTTCAAGGTAAGATATCGTTCTATATCTCTAATTATCAACCAAATGTAAGAAAGTTATGCTGCCTACCGAACATAAGCCTACTTCAGGAGTTTGTATTTTTAATTTGCACGCTAACCTGTCACATAGAATTGCCGTGAATTCCTACACAGTTGGAAATTCGTGAGGGGACATCGGGCTCACTTTGTCTTAAAACGTTCATTTTTCACTAAATCTACTATATTAACGCTAGATCTAACAAGCAATCATGTTCCAGTCACAATTCTCCCTTTATCAAACCTAATGCTGAATAGGATGGTAGCTTAAATCAGTTGTTAAAAGGCCGTAAAATGATACCGGGCACACCCGGCTCAATAGGAGATATCGGATACACATTTTTTAATCAGTGTAGATGAATTATGCAGTCAATGTTTAATGAGAGGGATATATTCAGCATAATATATTGTTAAAATGAATATGACAACAAGTAAAATATTATGTATTTCTATTTGGGATCCTATATCGTGTAATCACACAAAAACAGATAAGTGAACACCATGTATATTCGAATTTTGGAGAAACTTATAAAAACAGTCACAAAATTTTTCAGGTCACATATTATGAAATTGGCATCGATATCGTCGTCGGCATGTGGATGCATCGATTCTGGTCAATTACTTGAAGATATCACTTTAAACTGTTCAAAGATGAAATGCAATATTATTCTTCGGAAATTTGCTATCTTACCATTTTGTCAAATTAATTTAAATGTAAAGATTCGAGTCCTGAAAACTGTTTGTGTCTATATTGTAGTGCAAAGGTACAACGGAGAAATCATTTTAATGTATCCTATGAAACATTTTCTATCAGACCAATTCCAGATATTTGTTTTTTCTTTACTTGCGATTGAAATGAGGATTACGAATAGTCAAAAACCTGTGTCCCAGGTCAGACAGAAATCATTTTTGGTGTGCAAAAATTATCGTTAATCGCAAATTTTCATTTTTGAAGAGCACTACGCACGTGTCTTTTGGCTTTCCCTTTTGAGGCGTTTTTCTTCACTTTGTATAGAAATAGAGCAAATTTGTTTCATTGGATTCTTGTCTTGTTTTCCACAGGACAGGAAAAAAGTTTCCCTGGACTGTAGAAGAGTAATTTTCTGTAACACTCTTGTCTATATAATTTTTTTTCATTTGCTACGGTCGTATAATGCAGCAAAAAAGAAAAATGAAGAAACACATAACGATGAACAACACAGGCCCAATAAACCATGGGTGAGATCAGGTGTACAGGTAGAGTAAGCTTCTCCTGCTCTTTATGAGACACCCACCATGTTGAACGTGTCAAATTCGGTAGAGGAAAAGCGAATTTTAATAGTAAAGAAAAAGATCTGCTGTCATCTGGGAAATAGATATCCCATAGCGATCCACAAGATCGTAATGTAGACCATAAAACTTAGTAGTGATGACTTTAAGTTTTTGGTAACATACCCTTGCTTAAGTAGCCTATTTGTAAGCAACCGAGTTTATCAACGAAGTCACTGTATCGATCACAAGCCCTTAAGTAGCGAATAAGTTGTGAGATGTAAACTCCACATGCTGGTGCTTTCTGAATGGTGCTACAAAGAAAACGGAAGTTGACTTATGGAAGCGTGAAGTCATAGCTTAGTTTGTAGTGTACCTCTGTTGTCAATTTCAAGATAAAGGTCAAGGAACGAGGCCGATGTGGAAGTTTGTGCGGTAACCATAATTTCGAGCTTTTTTTGAAAGTTAAGGAAAAAAAATCACCAAAGCAACGGTTGTTTAGCGATAAAGTATCATCTATATAACGTAAGCTGAAATTTTTTGTCTTTATTTTGAAGAAGCCCATTGAAGAATTCGGCCTCATAACAGTGGAGAAACAGATCGGCTAAAAGAGGTGCACAGTTTGTGCCTATTGGAATTCCAATGGTCTGTTCAAAAACAAATCCTCAAAACTGGACAAATATATTGTCCATCAGAAACTCTAATATTTAAATCACTTCTTCCTCTGTGCATTTTTTTCTGTGGTTCCGAGTCGAATTTCACAAAGTATGCTTGCTCTGTGCCTATAGCAATGTACTTATGTCTTCGTTCGCCGTTCTTACGGGTGAAACATATATGAATTCTATCTTTCATCCGAGATTTCAGTTGTCTATGAGGAATGGTAGTATAAAGTGTGGAGCAGTCAAAACTTTTAATGCTGTTACAATGTGATGATGATCTTGATTTAAGGATGTCAAGCAGATCTTTTGTTTTTTTTAGTATCCACATTTTCTTGAAAAGCTAGTATCACAGTATTTTTGAAGGCCCTCTTTTACGGCTGTGAAGATGGTTGGTAGTTAATAGCTTAGAAATAGATTTTGTAGAACATTTTGCAGATCCAGCGATGCACCGTTGTTTGTATTGGCATTTGTGTAATTTTGGTACCCAGTACAAGGAAGGGAGATCAGTGTCTTCATCTTTGGTTGAAATCCCAAAGGAAGGCAAAACAGATTTATGGTTCTGTAATATTTTCTCCTTAGACAGAGTATTAGCTGTGTATATAGATAATAGTGTTGCACACAGCTCTATATAATATGAAATGATAATGTGTTGGGAAGGTGAGCTGCAAAGGTAGAATTTATGATTCCGAATGCCAACAGTGATGAAAAACATCTTATTAAACCTGTTAACATCGGAAAATCCAGCAAGGTCTTTGGCTGGATTTGAACCCCTGCTTTATGGCAACACCATTTCATATTAGCTGTGTAGGTTGGATTGCCCTAGGTATTATTAATGTGTATTCTTTCTTTAAACATTCGATGTAATGATGGTGTTATTGAGGGCCTTATCTGCCAGAACAACAATATATTTTTCATGAATGGACAGGACATAGGACATAAATAAAACGAGTCCAAAGTAATTTTCTGTTAACACTCTTCTGCACTTGTTTCATTTCCTACGATCGTATCACGCTGCGTATCATATCTTAAGTTGGTCTGTTAGAAAGTGAAAGAAGCAGACAAAAATGATTTATCCGTTGTACCCTTGGACAACAATATGTGCGCAGGCAGTTTCCTAGACTCAAATCTTTCATATTTAAGAAAATTTTACAAACATTATTAAAAGTTCAATGAGCAAGACAACTTAGAAGAGCTTGTAAATATGTTTACACTTGCGAAAAGAGTTAGACTGCAAATTTCCATGCAATAATATCGTATTTAAGCTTTGATATCTTCAAGTAATTGACGAGTATGCCGACGACGATATCCATGCCAATTTCATAACATATGACATTAAAAATTTTTGTGACTGTTCATAAGTTTCTCAAAAATCCGAATATACATGGTGTACACTTATCTGTTTTTATACGCCCGTCGAAAGACGGACGTATTATGGTATACCCTCCGTCCGTCTGTCCGTCCGTCCGTCCGTTTTTTTTTGGTTTTCGGAGATTTTTTCTGTAACCGATTGACATATTGATTGATTGATTGAATATTGTTTAACGTCTACTCAGCAATATTTCAGCTATATCAAGACGAGAACAAGTTTGTTAATAAATAATCACTTTGGGGTATGGAAAGGGCCATGGGACGAGAAATTCTGACTGCCACTGGAAAAGTAGGGTGAAATCGTCAAGGGCGGGGAATTTAGCCTTGTAGCCGATCACCTACGGACCACCCCAAAAAGAGCTTGCTTGAAGGGTTCTTTAACGTGCAGGAAGCGTGGCATTTCTTCCAACACGTGGACCTGAGTTTACATCCCATCCGAAAGATGGGTTGTGTATTTGTTAATCCCGCACAACCACGGAATGGGTCCTATTTCTATATCCCGGGACCCTCGGGGTCAGCCTCCGTTTAGGAGGGGTCACACCCCGCAATCCGGAGATACTAGGTCCTATTTCTATATCCCGGGGTTCCCTCGGAGTCCTCTGTTAGGATGACTCATACTCCAAGCTCAGAGGATGCTGCTGGCCTATTCATAAGCCGGGACCGCGCACGGCGGGATTGACATATTGATTTCATATTTGGTATAGAACCATATCTAGGTGAGATACAGATCAAGTTTTTATTTGGTTCCGGTCGGTTGATTTTTGACAGAGTTATGGCCCTTGGACTTAGTGAAATTTTGAAAAATAAAGGTTTCCGGAGTTTTATTTTTCCGTAACCGCTTGACATATTGATTTCATATTTGGTATATGACTATATCTAGGTGAGATACAGATCAAGTTCGAATTTGGTTCCGGTCGGTTGATTTTGTACAGAGTTATGGCCCTTGGACTTAGTGAAATTTTGAAAAATATAGGTTTCCGGAGTTTTTTTTCTGTAACTGCTTGACATATTGATTTCATATTTGGTATATGACTATATCTAGGTGGGATACAGATCAAGTTTGAATTTGGTTCCAGTCGATTGATTTTCTACAGAGTTATGGCCCTTGGACTTAGTGAAATTTTGAAAAATAAAGGTTTCTGGAGTTTTTTCTGTAAACGCTTGACATATTGATTTGATATTTGGTGTATGAGTATCAGAATTCTGTTGTGGTCCAATGATGCCTTAAAGTTTGAGTTGACAGTGGACGGGCGTATCATGCACTCTTGGCGCAGCAGTTTATTGTGTGATCAGACGGTATTGGATCCCAAATAGAAATAAATAATATTTTTATTGTTGTCATATTCATTTTAACAATACATGTTGCTTGATATATCCCTCTTTTTAAACATGCACGGATTGAAAAATGTGTGTCTGATATCCTCTATTGATCAGAGTGTGCATCCTCTATTGATCAGAGTGTGCCCGTTATCATTTTACGGCTTTTTTTTTTAAAAAGACATAGCTAAAACTTATTTAATTCAGCATTAGGTTTGATAAAAGGAGAATTGTAACTGGGACATGATCGTTTGTTATATTTAGCGGTTATATCGTAATATCTTTGATTTAGTGAAAACATGAACGTTTTAAGATAAGGTGGGCCCGATGTCCTCTCACGAGTTTCCAACTGTGCAGGGATTCACGGCAATTCTATGTGACAGGTTAGCGTGTAAATTAAAATAAAATCTCCTGAAGTAGCCTAATGTTCGGTAGGCAGCATAACTTTCATACATTTGGTTGATAATTAGAGATATAGAACGATTTGTTACCTTGAAGCGACGTTATCCTCCATGTCTTTATAGCCCGATATCCTTGTCTATGACGTAGATTCCTACCCGTGAAGATGTAAATGTGAAAAGTTAACGGACGACAGACGCCGGACGGACGGACGGACGACTTACGAGGAAAGCCAAGTGATGGCAATAGCTCACACTTACCCTGTCAGGTAAGCTAATAAAACTTTATAGGAGCGATGCATAGCTGTGGAACGTAATTTAATATTTGATCTCATGGTAGAAAATGTTTTGATGATCTCCTTTGCAACTACTAAAATATTGAAATAAAACTGTGCCGAAATTAAAAAATGGAAGGTCATTTCAATCCGATCCATGAGCAAGTATGATAACCATCTCAAAACATTAGACATTATGGTAAATGTTTTTGATCATCTCCTCTGAAACTATAAAATAAAATTTGTTGACACATTACTTCCAAATTTTGTGTGTTAATGAGATCACTAAAATCAAATATTGGTTAGTTATTAACCAAAAAATTCCACCCAAAGAACATACCTTGTATAATATGTACTGGGTTCCCAAACTTCACAAAAGTCCCTACAAACATCGTTTCATTACTACCCATGATACATCCATCAATTTAACCACTGCATTCATCGGTATGAAAGAGCTAGTTATTAAATACTGTGAAACACCTATCCACATGAAATAAAAGCGACAACGGGAAACACCTACAATGGCTGAAAATTATAATTACATGCCACAATACTGCTAGGGAACTACATAAGAAAAACACGTATAAGACAAAAGACAAACGTAGACAACGATAGGAACTCGGGACAGCCGGACTTGGTACCGGCACTAGCAAAAGCCAGCGGTAGGGTTAAACTGGTTTATGGGTACCCAAACCTCCCCTTTATCTGTCCCGNGGGAGTTCAGTGGTAACGTCTCTCTTAGCAATTTATTAGTATTCATTGGCTTTGCTGAAAATCCCTTACAAAATGCAGTCTTCATTTTTGTCTTTCAATTTTGAAGAAAGGAGATCAAAGGTCAAGGTCACAGTGACCCATGATAAAGTTAGATTGGTGAATTATATGATTTTAATTTTGTTTAAATATTAATGCAGTTTTTTTTCTGAATATTCCAATTTTGATGTAGTTTTATCTAAAAACTACTTGTTTTATTATTAGGGCATTTATAGTCCATTTTGTATGACCTTACCGGTCTACTAGTTCCTATTGTGTAGCCAATTTAGCAATTTTAGTAACCTGTTCCTATAATTTTTTTACCTTCAGGTATTGCTCTACTACAACATGTATAAAACTAGCTAAATTTGAGATAATCCACAAATGTTTCTCAATTGTAATTTAAGGTGGTACGAGAGTCTAAAAATTTTCTGATATTTTCATGACCTATACTTTATTATTAGGGCATTTATAGTCCATTGTGTATGACCTTACCGGTCTACTAGTTCCTATTGTGTAGCCAATTTAGCAATTTTAGTAACCTGTNTCAGGTATTGCTCTACTACAACATGTATTGGAAAAAAGTTTTTGGAGGATTGCTTTTGTTAGCTAATCAAAACACTCAGGGTCCTTTTGAATTATACAGATTGATATACAGTAGAATTGTTGGACAATTCAAAAGGACCCTGATTGTTGAAGATTAGTTCACAATAGCAAATCTCCAAAAGTTTTTTTACAATATATATAGGTATAGGTCAGTTTTATCACATCAATAGAGTAATGAAATTGCTAGATTGGTTGCACAATATGAATAGGTAAACCGTTAAGGTCATAAACAAGGGACAAAAATAATTAAAATAAAATCTGGGGCTCACTGGCCATATAAGCGTGAATTCTGTCGTTTAAAAATTACCTATTTTGGTTGAAATAATAGGGAATTTGATAGAAATTATATTTATTTTAGTTATATCAAATAGAATTTTTTATAATTTTGAAAATTATTAGCTGATATACTTGCCTTTGATTTGCATGAAAAAAATTTGGGGATCACCAAACTAATTTTTGAAAAAAAAATTTCTTTTCTAATATTTCTATTCAAATTATTTCCCCTTAATAGAACAGAAGTTTGCTGAAAAGCTTCAATATTGTGCATGTTTACCCAAATAAAAGTGGCATATTTAATCAATTTTAACAATAATGAGACATAGAAAATCATTTTGCCTACATTCCCATAGTGAATTCTATATTTTGTGAAATGTGCAAGAATGATGCACAATTTTAAACCCCAGTACTACCTTAATCTATTACGTATGTATACCTTTCAAAGGGGCAGATCCAGGATTTTAGAAAAGTTTGTCACAGTGCCCACTTTCCACTTTCATTCATTAAAAATCCAATAAATATATCATTTTCACGTATCATTCATAAAGATGTGTTAAAATTGTAGGTATGCAGGTAGATAAATGAAGAATTCCCACAACAATTTTTTGCTTTGGCTGTGATGGAAAGGGGGGGGCTACAACCCCTACAAGCCCCTAGAAATTTCCCCTGTTTAATACATTTATCATCATATATATATTTGTACACAATGTACTAGTAAATACAATAGAAATTGGTTCTTACTATTACACAATAAAATTGAAGAATGCAAAAATTGCACAACATGAAAAATTAAAAGGCATTAAAATGGATTGTTTAAGCTAATCAATTTCATAGATTTGAAGTATTGACAACCCTTTTTTATACGACCGCAAAAATTTTTGCGGTCGTATAATGGTATGGTGCTGTCGTCGTCGTCGTCGTCGTCATCGTCGTCGTCGTTGTCGTCGTCGTCGTCGTTGACGTTGTCGTCGTTGTCTGTAGACACTTTTGTTTTTGGTCAATAACTTTAGTTTCAGTTGACCAATCCTTATGAAATTTTAACACAATGTTCCTTGGCATAAAAGGAAGGCTTGGCTTAGTTTTGGTCATTGTGGCCCCATCCATTTTTAAAAANAAAAAAAAATGAAATTTCCATTCTTAATAAGTGAAATTATTAAACTTTTTTGAAAAGTTCATTAAAAACAAATAAAATGTATTGATTTGTTGTTATTATAACGGTATCACTGTTGTGTAAACAAAGAAATGTGTTAGTTTTGTACAGGTAGATTTCTTTTGTCGCCATCACCAAATCACCCGTTTAATCTATATCAATTACTTTGGCACGAGACAAAAACATCTGCTCCTGAATATATCCATATAACTACAAAATGTTCAATATTTCACAAATGACTTCATTAGTATTCACAGCCTATAGCCAATCAGATTAGTTCATACAAGTGACAAAGGCTGGCAATCCAAAAGACAGATGCAAAATTATGATAATTGATTTTTTCCAAAGGATGACAGTTCCTGTACTCATTGTTTGAAGAGTTTTGATAGAAAACTTTTATTTTCTTTGATTGGAATAGTTTTATGTAAAACTAATGGTTGTTAAGGTAGGAGTTTGACTTTGTTTTAGGAAAAAAGTGACTTTTTGCACAAGTTTTATTTGTTTTGCTTTTGTAATAAAAGTTATAGTAGAAAAACTGATGCAAGTGAGTGGAACTCTTGTTCATAATTTATACCTCATTAAGGATAATATTAAACTACAGACAAAAATGGAATTTCTCTATATAAAGGTAAAAATATATCTTACATGGATTAGATTTTGATTTATTTTAGGAACTTGGATGGTTTTGTACGACTTATTTATTGTTTTGTATGATTTTAAGTAGTTAAATGGAACTTGCTGCAAAGTTTTATGCTAATGAGGAAGCTTACAGATTCCTTCACCAACCAACATGGCTGAACTTAGCAGACAAGACTTGTTGACATAAAAAACAACAATGGAAAAGTTGTTGTTTGAAAACAAATTGCAAGATATTTGATTAAAAGCTTTAAAATATAATCCATAAAAATTGTTTGTATGTTTAAAAGTTAAACTTTTCTTGAATTTTTACTTTTTGAGGAAATCTTTGGAAAGATTTTATTGATTTTTGAGCGAGTTGTAGAGTTAATTAAGATGAAGGACCTACGGAGATGGATGTGGGAAAGACGTGATTCATTAACCTTTTACGGATTATGAATGTTGTTTGAAATTGATTTTTTTACAGAATTCAAGAGGAACAGGTGGGGGGAGTGACAAGATGACAAATAAAAGAAAAAGTAAGTGGACTTTTATTTAACAATATGTCAAGTTTTGTAACTTCCAATTTTGTTTAGAATTTTTTAAATTTAAATAAAACATTTTTTTCTAGAAATCAGTTATCAGTTTTATAGATGTGTAAAAATACTTTGTGTCATAGATATGAAAAACAATGTGGGGTAAATGCATGCATTTATTATTCTAAAAAGGGGGGAAAGTATTGATTTTAAACCCAAGAGCAAAATGAGGATTATAATTAAAATTTTAAGGTTTAATTGAATCAATATAACTTCGAGAGCAATTATGCTAAATGACAAAAAAAAACAAGACACTAATATGAATTATCCGATATCTTTTTCTTCAATGAAAATGAAAAATTTACAAACTTGCAAAATTTTGGGGTGCACTTAATTAAATGCAGCTATTGTAAAGTTTTTTTGTGTGTTTACCTTTAGCGTAACAACAGCTGTCCGGTTAGACAGGTGGTATATGGTAAATCTCTCAGGTGTGACAACTTCAACACTATATTTTATAAAGAATTTTTTTTTATCCAAGATTTGAAGTTAGTAAATAGAAATATGTATTTTTGTATACATGTACAAATGTATATGATTTAAAACCAGGGGATGACTTAACTTAAAAGTGAATTTTGGTTAAATTCTTTGAAAACATACTTTTTACATGTATGAATTATATTCATATTTTTTGGACACATTAATCTGATTTTCTTCACAATTTTGTTGTAATTAGATACAAGAAATATTGTATAATACTTATTGTTTTGTGTATACTACAGAAATAGCAACAGTTATTCTTCAGAGGTGTCATATTAAGTTGCTGTAAAATAACAAAAAAATGGTTTATCTTTTTAATCACACCTTCAGATCTAGTCTTAAAAAAAAGGTTTCCAATTGATTACTTTGTGGTGATTTTTGTCCACTTAAGCCTAAATTCTGTACTAAGTTTAGTGTTTAGCAGGAAATTTGGAAAATTTTCAAAAAAAAAAATGGGGGGGGGGGGGGGAATCAGAGCCCCCCACTATATATGCAAATGCTATTATATAATATAAAGTGAATTCAAAAGTAAGATTTTCATGGAAATAAATGTGTTATATTTCAGATCCTGTAGATACAAGGGACTTGAGTAAGGTATGTTTTATGTAGTTTTTATCGGTAATTTTTATGAGTTTCCTTTGATCTCGTGAGGCAAATATTTTCAGTATTTCCTACTGGCCAAATTTGAAAAAATATTGGCAAAAAGAATCACAGACCACACCTACTTTGTCAATCAGCATATCAATGGAAACAAAAATATTACCAAGATCAAAACTTAAACAAGAATATGTGTCTAACGGACACAATGCCCCGCCTCGCACTTATTTTGAATAATGCTATATTTCATGATCATTCAAGCATGAATTTGGTAGCTGGGATAAATTTTTATTCTGATTTTTGCCTCGCCTGCGACGAAAGTCGCTGAAAGTGAGACATAGGTATAGCAATCTTGCGGCGGCGGCGGCGTAAACTTTTTTCTAAAACCTTCATAACTTTTCAAGGGTAATACATACAAACATCATCTTTGGTCCACAGCACCACCAAGTGATGACCTTTCCAGCAGCATATATTTTGGATGACCTTGACCTTGTTTTCATGGTTCAATAAGCACATAAACATTGCGACATAGTTTCACATTCAAGTCCTTTTCTCAGGAACTATTATACNGCAGGTGACTTTTGTCCTTGACCTCAATTTCACAGTCTAGTGAGCATGTTCACTTTTCTGATTAGTTCACTTAGATTTCACATCAATTTAGAGTCCAGCAGGGACAGGCGAGACATCTTTTAGGGTCATCACTTGTTGTTAAATTATACCCTAATGTGTATTTATATAAAGTTTCATGATAATAGCATACATCCTTCACAGAAAAAAAACTTCAACTTAAGGGTAAACCTCATACTACCCCCTTTTATCTAAGATCGGTGAAGCATGAAGTTGGTAACCGGGATAAATTTTTTTTATATAAATTTTGGTTTAATTATACCCTAACATGTATTTATACAAAGTTTCATGATGATAGCATAGATCCTTCACAGAAAAAAAAACTTCAACCTAAGGGTAAACCTCATACTTCCCCCCCCCCCTTTTTATCCAAGATCAGTGAAGCATGAAGTTGGTAGCCTGGATAAATTTTTATTATGATTTTTGTTGAATTATACCCTAATGTGTATTTATATAAAGTTTCATGATAATAGAAAACATCCTTCACAGAAAAAAAACTTCAACCTAAGGGTAAACCTCGTACTTCCCCCCCTTTTATCCAAGATCAGTGAAGCATAAAGTTGGTAGCCGGGATAAATTTTTATTATGATTTTTGTTGAATTATACTATAATGTGTATTTATGCAAAGTTGCATGATGATAGCATACATCCTTCACAGAAAAAAAACTTCAACCTAAGGGTAAACCTCATATTACCCCCCCCCTTTTTCTGTGATCAGTGAAGCATGAAGTTGGTAGCCGGGATACATCTTTATTATGATTTTTGTTTAATTATATCCTAATGTGTATTTATGCAAAGTTTCATGATAATAGCATACATCCTTCACAGAAAAAAGAACTTCAACCTTTAGGGTAAACCTAACGTGGGACGGACGGACAGACCCGAACAATATATGCCCCCTACTAGCGTAGGCGGGGCATAATGATAAAAAAAAACAAATGAAAATAATGCCATATTATTTAAGAAGTGTATAAAGGTGTCTATTACTGATAGTTGCACAGAATTTCATGATTTGTCCACCTTAGGCATCAGAGATGGACAAAACAAATCAATTACCTTATGGAAAAAATGTAAAAAAGACATACATGTTCTAAGGCCAAATAAAAAAATAGGTGTGGTTCCGGTCACCCCTCTGAAAAAAATAGGGTCGGTAGGTCGGGATTTTTTTTTAATTTTATTTTTTTATTTTTTTAAATCATATATAATACTTAACATGTAAATGCATTGTAACCTATGATATAAGACCATGTATTATCCCCACATTTTTATCCTAAAAATGATGTGGATACTTAAGGATTTGTCCAAGTTCCCAGATGATCGATTTTTAGTCTCAGTTCAAGCCAAACGATCGTTCTTAACACTATGTGACTTGATAAATACTATAGGTTGTTATGAAGTGGAACATTCCTAACAGTTATAAAGAGAAGGTTATTTCCACCAAAATTTATATTTTCATATCATAATCTCAAATATTTCATTAGCCGCTGTAACTTTTGAGGATGTCAACAAACCATTTGATCGGTAAAGAGTCGATATAGCTGACAATATGCTATTTATATCACATTGACTCTTGACAATAGTTTTATTCACAACAGATGTAAAAGAAGAGGTTTAAGTCTTCTTTAAATTTATCCCGCAACAGTTTAATAGGCTTTGAAGCCTCTGAAATATTAAATAACATGTTAAATAAATATGGATACGACAGTCCGCACCGAACTCGTTCCGAATTTATGATTGCACGAAAACTTCCTGATGGGAAATAACTTCAATTTCCGTGGCCTTTGAGCTCGTTTCTCATCAAATACTTCATAAAAAGGTACCTATAAAGTAAATAGTTGATAAACTATAATAATTTCGATTTACAGTTTCATAATAACTACGATCTTGCCGCTGATCTCTACTTAAACTTTGTCAGTCAAAAGTGGCCATAAAAACTAGGGTCGGTCGTTTTATTTCTATTTTTTTTTTACTTTTTGGGTGAAAAAAAAGTCTAGGGTCGGCAGGAAAAAATAGGGTCGGTCGGGTGACCGGAACCACACCTATTTTTTTATTTGGCCTT
>MJUU01023107.1:81666-108863 GCA_002080025.1 Modiolus philippinarum
CACCGCTGTATGGAAGAATTATGGGTCTAAATAATCTGTTGATATGGTAAAATGAAATATTCAATGAATTGCAAAGTTTTTAGATATGTTCTACTGAATAAAAAATACATTTAATTGTTAATATTCAAGTTTAGTTATGCCTACAGCCATTACTAAAATTTTTATTGTTTATATGCCTACAGCTGTTACTACAATTGTCATTGTTTTTTTTGGTAAGCAGAGCTTCAAAATGAAGAACAACAATTGATACATTGTCCCATTTTCTATCAAGACTAATTCAAGTACCAATTCTTGCATTTTGTTTTTGTAACAACATAGAGAACTATCAAGTTATAATGAAATCAAATATATCTGTTTCAGAGTCAGTATCTGATGGGTTTTGTCCATTCCCAGGCTGTAATGGACTTGGACATGTGTCAGGAAAATACGCCAGACATAGATGGTAAGGATCTATTACTGTGAAAAGAAATATTATTCATGGGGTACTAATTTTCGTGGATTTCATGGTTGCATAAAACCATGAAATTGAATGTCCAACGAAATGCGTATTTTTCGTCGATTTGTACTGTAACAAATTTGAAACCTTGAATTAAAAAACCCACGAAACACTGACTTATCTGCCATCCATGAAAATTGATATCCATGAATAAAAGTACTTTCACAGTGAATAGAAAAGATATTGCGATCAGTCAAAAAGTATATATATAGTTAAAAAAATTATTGTGTAGAATACTACAACAAAAATCAAAGTTAGAAATGCTATCTTACAAACTCTGTTGAATACTTAATGCTGACAGTCATGATAATTCTGTGCACTAGAACATATTTGTTTTACAAGATATAAATATATTTCCTTTATCTTTTTTCAAATGATCTCATTCAGGCATTATTGTAACTACTGGAAATCAGGATAGCTCTATTTTAAGACATGAAATTAAGAATGAAAATACTATCTGCATACAGATAGGGCATGTTCATTACCATGAGAGATAGGACTTTTAGGGCAAAAGGATTGGCAAAAAATATGCTTCTTAGATGGATGATTATACAAACTTCATAGTACTCTATTATATGTAAATCAGAATTCAACAAACAATAAGAAGAGTTCCATTACACATACATTTGTACCTTTAAATTGTGCTTTTTGAAGTTCAAAATATAAAATTTTTGAATAAATTTTCTGAGATCAGGATTGTAAAAGTATATCTACCAATGATGTTCGTATGAAATATAAAGAATAATGCAACAACACAAAGGTCATATGATAAAACTCAAAATATCTATTTATCCTGAAAAAGATGAATATTGATTGTAATATATAACATTGTGTCAAAGGTTTTCAGAAACTATGTTTTATTAAACTCCATGTTATTTTCAAGTTTGCAGAGTTGTCCACTTGCTGCCAACAAAAAGAAAGTTAGCCAAACAACTACTGTACGATCAACACCTACCACAAAATCTATAAGTGTTGAAAAGACAGATGAAGAGGGTAATATTAAAAGTGTACAGGTCACAAAGTCATCAGTTGACCAAGAAAACATAGCACCATCAGACGTCACAGTATTTTCTCCTGGCGAGGCAATGGTACAAACTGCCTGTCTTGTAGTACCTTGTGAAAAAGAAGAAAAATCTGAAGTCAGTTTTAAGGAAACTGAACAAGCAATTAAACAGCTTTCTGACGATCATAACCTTGCAGCTCAGTCAACACATGTCAATTTACATCAAGCAGAATCACAAGACATGGTGACTGACGATATCTGTCTTGAAAAGACTGTCAATAATGTTTTAAGTGAATCAAGAGAACACACATTGCCCGCCATTTCAAATGATGAAGATAATTTACTCAAAATACAACAACAGTGTGAAACGATTCAATCACAAACTGTTTCTATTTACCAATCGGACACTGGAGAATGTGTCGATCAGACTCAATTACCAGTTCAACAAGACAATACAGTGATCACGGACCAAACATTAGCTGTTGAGCAAAATAAAGAAGTGAATTTTGTAGTTAACGATTCCCATCAAATTGTGGTGGAAGAAAATAGGGACAATGTCATTGGTAAACAGGTCGAGGAAAACAGACCATCCCAAATAATAATTGAACATATTGACCTATCCCAAAGTGAACATGAGAATTTGGATCAATCAGATGTTGTGAATATTGAAAATTCTGATGAAATTAAAGTGGAAAAACCTGATGACGAAGGTGAATTTCAGGTTGTAGCTGAGTGGAGTGCTCCAATACAGTCAAATAACAAAAAGGAGGATGAGGAGGATACATCAACAGATAAAAAGAAAGAGGAGTTACCGCCCGATGATAGAGGGAAAGGTTTGTCATGTATTGATTGATTGAAATAAAATGATTTGAGGGGAGTTTGCATGTTTTAATATATGGATTTATTCTGCTGAAGTGAAATATCCAGGTAAATCCTTCAATTTGATTGGTTACCTTGACAGGGGATATGAGGCCATATCCTCATGGTAGCAATTTCACAATTTTTAAGTGCTTTTTAAAGAAAAATATAGTATTTCTAGCAGAATATAATAGTTATTCGGGCTTCTGGGGATACAGGTTCATATTCCCTGTCTGAGCCCTATATCCACTGACGCCTCACCCAGGGGATATAAAACACAGACATGGAATATGAATCTGTATCCTCTGTGAAGATTCCCGAATAACATACAATATTCTGCTGAAGTGAAATATTTAGGTTAATCCTGCAATTTGATTGGTTACCTTGACAGGGGATATGAGACCGTATCCCCGTGGTAGCAAAATCGCAATTTCTAAACGCTTTTAATAGAAAAATTATAGCACTTCTAGCAGAATATAAAAGTTATTTGGGCTTCATAGGGGATACGGGTTCATATTCCATGTGTGTGCCCTATATCCCCTTCCCCTGACGGCTGAGGGGATATAAAACACAGACAGGGAATATGAACCCGTATCCCCTGTGAAGATTCTCGAATAACATATAATATTATATACTAAATTGTATGAAATTTTTTGGGACAATTTTTTTATGCAGAGAAAATGTATGTAAGAGAAAATGATTTCTTCAATTCTTAGCGTGTTAAGCCAGTTGGTTAAAAATACGTAATCCAAGCATTGGTTAAATTTCTGTGTGATGTTTCCCGCAATGTTGCATTTCATTCATAAAGTCTATTGTGATGTCATTGTTACTGGCTTTCAGATAGCGTGGCAAACGTTGACAACTGTTCTTAACCATTGAATATGCACCTGAAACACAGTAAAAGTCATTGGAGTAACAATATATCCTTCCGTTTGCTCATGGATTACGATATTTCTCCATTCTCGATAGTTAAATTTCTGATTTTAACATGCTCGCTAAAGCTTGCATGTTGAAAATCACAAATTTAACGATCTCCAACCGGAGAAATATAGTAATCCACTTGATCCGGAAGGATATACTATATTTAATCACTGGCTGAAAATGGGAGAAATGTCAATAATTTGATGTTAATGAGTTGTATATGACAGAAATATTAATTAATTGGATATTTTACCTGTGGTAAAAAATAGTGAAATGAAATTTATTGATTCGATGTAGAAGAAGGAAGTAGTATTAGAATTGTCTTTAGATTATTAGTTATTAGATGGTGGTTGATTTAATAAAAATGTTTTAAAAAATAGGAATAATTTATCATTGAAAATATAGGGAAACAATAAATGAAATGAATTAATTATAAGCAAATGTCAAGTTGATAAAATGCGCATTGTGTGCTTGGTAAAGAAAAACAGAAATTATATGTATGTGAAATGATTGTATTTGGTAATTTTTTGGCTTATTACTGCAAAATATTTTTTAGATGTAAAATGTCCTACCCCTGGCTGTGATGGTACTGGACATGTAACAGGGTTATATTCCCATCACAGAAGTTTGTCTGGATGTCCTATGAAGAGCCAAGCTCCTCCTGAAGGTATATTATAATAATAATAATACCAAGTTATTAGTTATAATTTTGCAGCATGAACGAAAATTTCACACTAGATGTATTGAAACATGTTCTGTATTACGATCACAAAATTAGAAAATAAAATCTGATATGGGATGGGTTAGATCTACAGAAAAGAACTGTCCTATTTTGAACTGTTTATACCGGCAATTTGTCTTTGGTGACCCTAAATAAAATTTACATATACAATTTAAAAAGGAAAATTTATAGAAAAATTATGTGAAAAGTTTTGAAAATAGCACAATTTTAAGAAGTATCTCATTATTTTTGATAAGTTTTACTTTGATTCTATATTGATACAACATAACTGGTTGATTATTAGCTCGCCGGGACGAATGTCCGGAGAGCTATTGTCATACCCCCAGCGTCGGCGTCGGCGTCGTCAGCAAAAACTTTAACCTTGCTTGTGGAATGGAGACCTTAAGAGATGGGATGTTGATATTTAGTACGTGGCTTCCTTGTAATGAGAGCTTTCTTGTGGTACCATATTTGTAGACTTATTGACCTTGACCTTGCCCTTAGGGCAATTTTTAAAAAACTTTAACCTTGCCTTTAGAAGTCAGGCTTTTAGTGGTAGGGTGTTTATATTTGGTATGTGACTTCCTTACGATGAGAGCTTTCTAATGTAACCATATTTGTAGACATTTTGACCTTGACCTATCCCTGAAGGCAATTTTTTGAATAACTTTAACCTTGCCTCTAGAAGGTAGGCTTTCAGTGGTAGGGTGTTCATATTTGGTATGTAACTTCCTTATGATGAGAGCTTTCTAATGGTACCACATTTGTAGACATTTTGACCTTGACCTTTCCCTGGGGGCAATTTTTGAAAAACTTTAACCTTGCTTATAGAATTTAGTTCCTTAGTGGTAGGGTGTTCATATTTGGTATGTGACTGTTTTGTAATGAGAGCTTTCTAATGGTGCCATATTTGTTGACATTATGACCTTGACCTTGCCCTGAGGGCAATTTTTTAAAAACTCGAACAGTGTTTCTAGAATGTTGACATTTAGTGGCAAGGTATTCAATTTCGGTATATGACTTCCTTATGATGATAGCTTTCTGATGGCACCATATTTTTAGACATTTTGACCTTGACCTTGCCCTTAGGGCAATTTTTTTTTAAAAACTTTAAACTTGTTTCTAGAAGTTAAGTGTTTACTTATAGGGTATTTATATTTTGTTTGTGACTTCCCTATGGCGAGGGCTTTCTGGTAGTACCATTGCTGTAGACATTTTGACCTTGACATTGCCCAGGGGCAATTTAAAAAAAAAGAACTTGAACCCTGTTTATAGAAGTTATTCTTTTAGTGATAGGGAGTTCCTGTTTTACATGTGGCTTTCTTATATCACATTTAAGGTATTTATCACATACATTTACAAAAATGTATAACCTACAAATTAATTGTGCATTGCGGTAACTCTTATCCCCGGCGAGCAATGTTGTCTTCTGACAACTCTTGTTCAATCAGTCTGATTTCAAACATTTAAATAGCTAAAACTGATTTTCTTTCACTGTGATATCCAGGCTCCATTTGATTTGCTAGTATGTAGAATTTAACTGAAACTGGAAACATTGTCATTTCACATACCTATTACCTTATAGCTATGCAAACTAAATCAAATCTAGTTAAAAGAGTCACATTAAGACCTAACCTGTGTTGTGCATAACATTGTGTGTTACTAAGTAGTAAATTTATCAATCTCTGCATTATCTAAAGTAAAGATATACAATGAAATAAAACTGCTATATTATATTCTCATCTGAAATACTATTGGCTGAAAGGATATCACATGACATGTGATAAGGCCAAATAAAAAATAGGTGTGGTTCCGGTCACTCCTTTGAAAAAAATTGGGTTGGTAGGTCGGGATTTTTGTTTTATTTTATCTTTTTATTTTTTTTTAAAATCATTTATAATACTTAACATGTAAATGCATTGTAACCTATGATTTGTGCAAGTTCCCAGATGATCGATTTTTAGTCTCAGTTCAAGCGGCGATCGTTCTTAACACTATGGGACTTGATAAATACTATAGGTTGTTATGAAGTGGAAAATTCCTAACAGTTATAAAGAGAAGGTGTATTTCCACCAAATTTATATTTTCATATCATAATCTCGAATATTTCTTTAGCTGCCATAACTTTTGAGGATGTCAACAAACCATGTGATCGGGAAAGTGTCGATATAGCTGACAATCTGCTATTTATATCACATTGACATTGACAATATTTTATTCACAACAGATGTAAAAGAAGAGGTTTAAGTCTCCTTTGAATTTATCCTGCAACAGTTTAATAGGCTCTGAAGCCTCTTAAATATTTAATAACATGTGAAATAAATACGGATACGACAGTCCGCACTGAATTCTTTCCGAATTTATGATTGCACGAAAACTTCCTGATGGGAAATAACTTCAATTTTCGTGGCGTTTGAGCTCGTTTCTCATCAAATACTTCATAAAAAGGTTCCGATAATGTTAATAAACACTCTGCTAGTTGATAAACTATGATAATACCTATTTACAGTTTCAAAACAACTACGATCTTGCCGCTGATCTCTACTTAAACTTTGTCAGTCAAAAGTGGCCAAAAGTGGCCATTAAAACTAGGGTCGGTCGTTTTATTTCTATTTTTTTTTACTTTTTGGGCGAAAAAAAAAGTCTAGGGTCGGCAGGAAAAAATAGGGTCGGTCGGGTGACCGGAACCACACCTATTTTTTTATTTGGCCTAATTTGTTTGGCCAACGCAAAAAAATAAGGATGCATGGTTGGATCAGTTTCTTGGAAGGATATCACAAAATGTGATTCATTCTACACGAAATTTAGGTCACCCTCTGATAAGCAGTCTTTTAAGGAAAGAATCCACCAGGTCACACACCAACCAGGGTAATAATTGTATATTGTCATGTAATAGTAGTGAGTTTATATGAAAATATTAGTATTGAAGAGTGTAATTACATTTCTTACATTATTATTTATATTATTTACAGTGGTTGCCATGCATGAAAGTCTGACAAGGTAAGGCAAACACAGAAACATTATGATAAGTGTTGAATAGAATTCTTTTCACTGTTTCATAAAATGTAAAAATTTAAATAAAAACATATCTTGCAGAGATAAATGATAACAATGTAAATTGTATGAAATAATTTTAGTGAATTTAAAACAGTCTAGGTTAAAAGTAATGAATGATAAATGATAGTAAATATTTCATTAGTATTTTGTTGAAAAATGCTGACTGCATTGGTATTTGCTTGAGTAGGTAAATAGAAACGATGCATTTGTTTAAAAGTTTATTTGAAAATAGGAGTGCGAATTTTTTGGTAAAATGTACATATGAAAAGTACATTATGATCCTTACAATAAAAGAAAAATAGATGTATACATATTCAGAAATTAAATTTGACTCACATTGTACAATGAGGGCCTTGCATAATCACACTTCCAGATTTGTTAAATCATGCATCATACTTCGACGGTTTTTGTCTCGCCCACGACGAAAGGCACGGAAAGCGAGACATGTGTACAAAGTATGACGGCGACGGCGGTGGCGTAAACTTTCATGTTAAGTTTTTGTGATTAGGTCATTTTCTCAATAACTATAAATGGTAGGTCAATGATATTTGGTTGGTCTTGAGTAGTACATGACAGTCTGCTATATGGTTTTTGTCTGTGACCTCATTTTCATGTTCCAATGAACATGTGAAGTTTTTGTGCTTAGTTTAGTTTCCCAGTAACTATAAGTGGTAGGTCAATGATATTTGGTATGTAGGTTGGTCTTAGGTAGTACATGACAGTGTGTCATATGGCTTTTGTCCTTGACCTCAATTTCACGGTCTAGTGAGCATGTTAAGTTTTTGTGATTAGGTCATTTTCTCAGTAACTATAAGTGGTAGGTCAATGATATTTGGTATATAGGTTGGTCTTGAGTAGTACATGACAGTCTGCTATATGATTTTTATCTGTGACCTCAATTTCACGGTCCAATGAACTTGTTAAGTTTTTGTGCTTAGTTTAGTTTCTCAGTAACTATAAGTGGTAGGTCAATGATATATGGTATGGAGGTTGGTCTTAGGTAGTACATGACAATCTGTCATATGGCTTTTGTCCTTGACCTCAATTTAATGGTCTAGTGAGCAAGTTTTCATGATTAGGTCATTTTCTCAGTAATTATAAGTGGTAGGTCAATGATATTTGGTATATAGGTTGGTCTTGGGTAGACACGAGAGTTTGCTATATGGCTTTTGTCTGTGACCTCAATTTCATGGTCCAGTGATCATGTTAAGTTTCCAAGTATCTATTAATGTAATGTCAATAATTTTTGGTATTAGGGTTTGTCTTAAATGGAATATGACAGCCTGCCGTTTGGCTGTTTGGTTTTTCAGTATCTAGCAGTGGTCACTGATATTTTCGCTTTTGGTGATTCATGACAGTCTGCTCTATTACCCTAATTTCACAGTCTAGCGAATATGTTTTGTTTTCTGATTTAGTCAGTTTGAGAATTCACATCAATTTTGCGACCATGAAGGGATGGGCGAGACATCAATTTGGGTCCACACTTGTTTANGGGGGGGGGCAGGATTTCTATGATTTAAGCCTGTAATTTCAGGAAATAGATGCACTGGGAATCAGGATTTCATAAATCTTTTAGTTCCTTTGTATTTTTAGATTTCGGGATTTAGTAAAAATAAAGTAGGGATTCAGGGATGAGACTCCCCCTCTTCTGTATTGAAATAGTTGAAATCATGTGTCACACCTTTTTCGATACTCCTAAAACTGTCCTCTCTACAGATGATGCTCAGACCTCTCAATACCCCTACAATACAAAAAATGATAAAGACTGACATGTAAAGAAAAACAAATTGGCAGTGTTCCTGGTTACTTTTAGCTCCCTTCAAAAGACCATTTTCATTTGCTATCTATATGAATTCATATATCCAATATACCACCCACTCACACTTGTGAGTGGGTGGTATATTGGAATTCCCTTGTCCATCGGTCCTTTCAAAGTTTATCGCATTTTTCTCAGCTAATGCTGGGACGATTTATTTCAAATTTGGTATTTGACTTTATATATATAGGAGGAATGCGTCGTCTGCCATTTTGGTTGCCTTATGATATCAACTTCCTGTTTGGCAGGACTTAGCCATTTTTTCCCCTTTAGAACATGGGGAAAATTTTCGTCGCACTTTCTCAGCTACTGCTGGGCTGATTTATTTCAGATTTGGTATTTGACTTTATATATAGATGGAATGCGTTGTCTACTATTTTGGTCGCCTCATGATATCAACTTCCTGTTTGGTGGGACTTGGCCATTTTTTCCCCTTTATTGAATATAGTGAAAATTTTCGCCGCACTTTTCACAGCTACTGCTGGGCCGTATTATTTCAAATTTGGTATTTGACTTTATATATAGGGGGAATGCGTCGTCTCCCATTTTTGTCACTTTATGATATCAACTTCCTGTTTGGCGAGACTTAGCCATTTTTTCCCCTTTATTGACCATAGTGAAAATTTTCGTTGCACTTTTTTCAGCTACTGCTGGGCCGATTTATTATACCCCCACTCATGAGTTGGCAGTATATTAGAATACCCCTTGTCCGTCTGTCCGTCCAAAGTTTCGTCACACTTTTTTCAGCTACTGCTGGGCCAATTTATATCAGATTATGGTATTTGACTTTTATATGTATATATATATATAGGGAATGCGTTGTCTGCCATTTTGGTTATCTTATGATATCAACTTCCTGTGTAGCATGACTTAGCTATTTTTCCCTTTTTAATGTGTAAAATAATACGCGTGGGGGTATACCTAGCACAACAACATGTGCAACCTCATGTTTTGCATAAAAATCAAGCCCATTTTTATGTCCCCAAAACAAAGTTTGCAGACATATTGTGTTTACTCCGTTTCTTATAATTATTTTCTTCTTCTTTCTTCCGCTCAATTCTTGTTATATGTAAATGTTCACAAATTATCAACATATTCATTGTTTTATTGGTATCCACCACCGTTATGGCAGTTCTTAAATAGACTCCTGTTCTGGCAGTTGTTTCTTGTAACCTTAACTGAAATAATTACAACGAAAGCTCTTATCTTGAATTTAGTTCCTTGGTTTAGCACATTTGCTGTATCATATGAGTAAATAATGCAATATTTGTTGCATCAAATGAGTAAATAATGTGATTGAAATTGTACCAAGTGATTTTATGTAAATAAAGTTTACTCAACACTGATTTACAGTAACTATCCACAAATTTAGTATTTGTCTCAATATTGTAGATGTCCCACACCTGGTTGTCAAGGAAAAGGACATGTCAACAGTAACAGAAGTACACATAGAAGGTTAGAATACTACTTATATCCAAAAGAATCAGCAGCCTTTTTTAGCTCACCTCAAGAAGTGAGGGGGGCTTATGTGATACCCCTAGCGTCTGCGTCGGCATCCGCATCAGCGTCCGGTTAGGTAGAATGGTTAAGGTCCATTCCTGCTTACTGACATGCCCCACATAAACTATATTGGTATGCCTGATGCACTTTGGGATGACAACTGGAATGCATGCTTCGGATGCTGTCTCTGACCTACATTTTACGCATGAGCGGCTTGGTTAGGTAGAATGGTTAAAGTCCATCCCCGCTTACTGGCATGGCCCACATCAACCATATTGGTATGTATGATGCATTTTGGGAGGACAACAGCAATGCATGCTTCGGATGCTGTCTCTGACCTACATTTTACGCATGAGCCACTTGGTTAGGTAGAATGCTTAAAGTCCATCCCCGCTTACTGGCATGGCCCACATCAACCATATTGGTATGTATGATGCATTTTGGGATGACAACAACATTGCATGCTTCGGATGCTGTCTCTGACCTACATTTTACGCATGAGCGACTTGGTTAGGTAGGTTAGGTAGAATGGTTAAAAGTCCATTCCCGCTTACTGGCATGGCCCACATCAACCATATTGGTATGTATGATGCATTTTGGGATGCCAACAACAATGCATGCTTCGGATGCTGTCTCTGACCTACATTTTACGCATGAGCCACTTGGTTAGGTAGAATGCTTAAAGTCCATCCCTGCTTACTGGCATGGCCCACATCAACCATATTGGTATGTATGATGCATTTTGGGATGACAACAACATTGCATGCTTCTGATGCTGTCTCTGACCTACATTTTATGCATGAGCGACTTGGTTAAGTAGGTTAGGTAGAATGGTTAAAGTCCATTCCCGCTTACTGGCATGGCCCACATCAACCATATTGGTATGTATGATGCATGCTTCGGATGCTGTCTCTGACCTACATTTTACGCATGAGTGACTTGGTTAGGTAGAATGGTTAAAGTCCATTCCCAATTACTGACATGGCCAACATCAACAATACTGGTATGCATGATGCATTTTGGGATGACAACAACAATGCATGCTTCAGATGCTGTCTCCGACCTACATTTTACGCATGAGCGAATTGGTTAGGTAGAATGGTAGAAGTTCATTTCCGCTTACTGACATGGCCCCCATCAACCATATTGGTATCTAGGATGCATTTTGGGATGACAACAACAATGCATGCTTCAGATGCTGTCTCTGGCCTACATTTTACACATGAGCGACTTGGTTAGGTAGAATGGTTAAAGTTCATGCCCGCTCACTGACATGTCCCTTAGCAACCATATCGGTATGTATGATGCAATTTGGGATGACAACAACAATGAATGCTTTTGATGCGGACTGTAAACTACAATTTATGCATGACTGAATCTGTTAAAAAGAATGATTATAGTCCATTCCTGTTTACTGACATGTGCAACGCGTGACAATGCTGCGCAACGAGGTGAGCTTAGCAGGCTGTGGCTGCTTTCTATGTTTCACAAAACATCTAACGATGAAATTAGGCATAGTCTTTAACATTTTATGCTGACTTATGATTTAAATTTATTTAAATTTATCGTAGGAGTGTTTGTGAAAAGGGCTGCAGCTTTTAAATCCTCATAACACAGTTTTTAGAATGTTAGAAAGTGAACAAGTAATTAGTAAATGTAGTTAACAATATTTTAGATAAAAACAAATTTGGAAAAATATGGTGAAGAATTGGTCAGACCACTAGATATATAACTAAGGTCATTGAGTTTTGCATTATCAATTGCTGCATGAGAGATAACTGATGAAAAGAAACTTTTTGCTTGAACTCCAGGAAAAAATACACAGGGGGGGGGNNNCAGGAATGCAACTCAAAATGTAGGGTACCACCACCATAATTTTATTTCTTTATTCCATGTATTAGCAATAGGTATAATTAATTTAAACACCCCCACCAAGGTAAAAATAAATAACTTAAGTTCCTGCCCCTCTGTACATTTTTTTTCCTGGAAAATCCGTTATCAATTATTTGTATTTTTTATCCATTGGTTGCAACCACTAGATATATAATTAGGGTCATTTAGTTTTGCATTATCGATTGCTGCATGAGAGATAACTAATGGAAAGAAAACTTTTTGCTTGATATTTCTAATCAATTATTTGTTTTTTTTTTATCCATTGGGTGTTAGGGTGTGAAACTTAAATTTTCTGGAATTGCTGATTGTATTTCATCCTTTAATTTTGTTGGATATTATAAAAAAAAAATGTGAACTTTATCAAATTCTCTTGTTTATTTACTGTCATTCTCTTGTATATTATATTTCAGTGTGTCGGGATGTCCCATTGCAGCTATGGGTAAACTAGTCAGTACTACACAACAAACAAAGAAAACAGGTCAGTCATCGATGTATTTACAAATGAAATTAAAGAAATAATTCCTGGGAGCTTTAATATATACCGATTTTACCACGGATTGTCCCTTCATGTTGAATATTTTACCCTGGGCGTCATCAAGGGTAAAATATGAACATTAAGGGCCAACCCGTGGTAAATTAAGTATATATTCAAGCTCCCGGGAATTTTTTTGATTCTAATAGGACATTTTTTTTTTTAAGTGAAGCACCTTAGGTTAAGGAAAATAATTGCCAGTCGGTCAATTGAACATACTATGAGAACTAAAAAACTATATACAAATTTGATGATATTTGTCTCAAATATTTTCATGTGGACTTGAAAGCTTTTAACAATACAAAAATGACAGTAAAATTATTTAGAGACACCATTATTTTTATTTAAAACTTCAAGTTTACATCTGAGGAATATTGGAACAGCCTTGAATATATTGTGATTTTGCAACTGGTTTGGACACAAAGCATGTAAGAGATGTCATATTAGAATAATGAACAAACTATGCTGGTTTCATGTGTATCTGAAATACCTACTGTATTATCATTTATTTGGTTATGTGACATACATGTATATTATTCATATGCCTAAGTCACAACCTTTGTAACATAATTCTTGAAGTTTTTGTAAATGATCAAAAAGGTGTATGTAGCAGCTCAGAAAAAAAAAAAATGACTGTATGAAGGAATACAAAATTTTCCATATTATATTTATTCAGATAAAGTAACTATAAATGAAGGATTTTGTAAAATAGTGTCCACCATTACAATTTTTTCCTATGATAAAATCTGAGACAGAATAAAATGCATTGATAATCATGAAATCTTGGATCAAATATACGACAGGAAGAACACTTTCATGAGATACTATTTTGGCTTTCATATTCACATCTATTAATTCATAAATCACACTTTCTATGGTTCCCCTGTTAGTATTTGTAAAGAAATTTTTTTATGGAGGCAAATAATTTGCATTTGCAACATTCCAGGTGATTTGATATGAAGGAACATACTGAGTTCATTATGTCCCTTGTATGAGAAATTTTTCCTTGTTGATGCCATGCTATCTTTAAAATTATGTATAAAATAAAGTTATTAATCAGAAAGTTCTAATCAATATAAAAAGACAAATTTATGCAACAACCATGAATGGAAAAAATGCACATCCTTGTAGGCTAAAAAAAAGACACATTTTGTTTTATTATTTTACTAAACATTATCTGGTTAGAAATTATTTAGTTCATAATGATAATGACAGATATTGTTCATATGTATTAAATTTTCAAAGCCATACTCTACAGTGTCCTCATCGCAACAGCTATTTAGGCCACGAAAAAAAATATATTGGTTCTCAGGCCCTCCCTCATCTAGTTGGAGGATTGAAAAAAGCCTCTCATTGATCCTATTTTTTGCCATTTCAATAAAATAAAAATCAAAAATCACTCCCTCACTACATTTTTAGTGGTTTTTACAATGTAAAAAGCTGCCTCATCTATTTTTTGGCAAATAAAAAGATAAAAAATAAAAATCCCCCCCTCCATCATCTGTTTCAATGAAAAATGGCCTGAGAACCAATTAATTAATTTTGTATGGCCTTAATGAGAAATTCATATTACTATATTCTTTACAACTGAATCATTTTGTCACAGAAAAATGAAGTTTGAAGAGAGACACTAGATTACTATTCCTCTAAACTATGCATTATGTCTTTATAAGAAGAATTTAAACTAATGGGTGCCTTCAAAGTTGAACATGTATGCCTTTATCATAGATATTTGAGGCAACAAGGAAAAATATGAATTGTAATCCTTAGTCTCGAAATCAAGTTATGGATTTTTCAAAATTTTAATTCTGCTGTAAATGACAGTCACAACAAGACTGATACACACTATATTTGTGTAAATAAGGAATTGACTATATATTGAGTGTAAAATTATAGTGCCAACAACTCCACTTGGTAAGAATATATATGTTGTATTGTCAAAAGATAAAACAACTCCACATGAATCAGCTATTTATATTGTATGTAGTATGGGGTTCAAAATATTTATGGCAAAAAATTTCACAACATTCAGATATAAAGAAGATTTTATTCCAGTGAGGTAGGCAATGTTTCTTTTAGTAAAATAAAAGGTGAATTAGAAGAACTGTCAACATGATTTTGAACCCCTGTACATTTACATTCGACTGTTTGACATATAAGTAATTGAATGTTGTACTTGGCAAGTAGCACATAATTTAAATTATGTTTCCTAGTTTATGGTTATAGTGCAGTTTCATGTAGCTCACTACAGAGAGGAGACAAATAAAAACATTGCAAAACCTTGCATGATATTATGTTGTTGTATTATGTTTTCGTTTCTCATTTTAATTTATTTTTGGTTTGGTAGGAGGTCTACATTTAGTACTGCTTCCCAAAGAAGATGACCCTAGCAAAGCAGTATTGGCTGCTTGTAATGAAAAAGAACTGATACGCCTTGCAGCCCAGAAGTCCAATACTGTATCGCCTGGTGTACCTGCTAGTGGTGTGTACAATGCTTTTGTTCTGCTATTTGTTGTTTAGTTCTAAGACACAAATAATTATTCAGTCTTCAGCCTGTGTGAAAATTTTATAACAAAAACAAAATTTAAGTGGTCAACTTGTCAAATTTAGTTGGGTTTCATAAACAATGACAAAGTTAAATGTTTTCATCAAAATTTTGATTAATAATTTATTGATTATTATAAGTATGAAATAAACAGAATTCCAGTGAAAATTTCTGCCAGATACTTATTCTTTTTACCGGTGAAAATTTCTTCCAAATACTTATGCTATTTACCAAGAAAAATTTCTCTCAAATACTTATGTTGTTTACCAGTGAAAATTTCTGGCAAAAACTTTTTATTCACATATGTAGACTTCAAGATGAATAATGACAGTACAAGTGTTTTTACCACATACTGGTATAATGGTTAGGATTTTGTCTCATACCTTTACTCCTCATCCCCATCATTTGTTAAACAGCATTTGGAATGACAACTGTCAACAGCGTAGCCCAGTGTACATTTAGATTTTCTGTTTGTTTTTCGCTCATGCTTAATGCAGTTCACAAAAAATATGCTTTGTTTAGAACTATATTATATACTCTTATATCATAAATCAGGTTTTACAAAAATTATGTGAATTAGATCTGGTTATTCCAAAATTAAGTGATATTTTTTTGCACTAGTTAATTCTTTTTATTCATTTATCAAGATTTTGTTGAAAACTTTTTGATTCATGAAGAAATGCTGTAAGACGCTGATAAAAATCTTAAAAAAAAAAAATTGATATTAATGAATATTCCAATTTTAGCAATATTAGTTAAGTTTGAAGATTTTAGTATTTTAGCTTTACATATGAAAAGAATTTTGGTTTTTCTAAACACTTATCTCGATAATGAAATCTACTAGATTTTTCGGCTGATTATTGGTTACACAGCCAATTTATTGCTATTTACTCTTTTTTTCACTAGAATCAGATAGAATTCTTCGTCCAATGATATTGACCAAACAGCTAGATTTACAGGGATCGGAATCTGTTGTTTCAACTTCAACTCCCAGAGGAAATCTAGCAAGAGAACTAGAGAAATATAGTCGGCCAGATCTTGCAGCAGCTGTTAACAAGTTAACTGAACAGAATTCATCAAGTATAACTGTTCCCACTGTCAATGTTCCGAAACCTCCATTAAAAACTAAAGACACAAACGATCGTCCAAACATTTTAAGACGACCAAGTTTCAAACCAAAACTTTCTCGAAGTACATCATCTAGTTCTGAAAGCAGTGTATCATCAACACCTCCATCAGCGTCAACAGGACAGTCGACTATCAGCAACATACTTAGCCAGCAAAAACAAGGAAACCTGCAGTTTACTAGGTCTGTAACAGCTTTGACTATACCTAACCCAGTTATGGCTACTAAAGCCCAGTCACAAATTCATGGAACAGTCGTAACACAATCGGACCAAAATGTCTCTAATCCAAAAACTATTTACATGACAACTGGCGGACAGACTGTAATGTTACCTCCTGGTTATGTACTCTTACCACAATGATGTTAATATTGTTAAAATATCGGTCATTTATAATTATTGTCGTTTTGTTTTTAAATTAAGACTTTTGTAATTTTCTGTTAAAAATTTAAGAGGTCCTTATTGACTCATTTTCTTTTTCTATCTTTTAAGCTATATTGGATATATATATATTCGAACGTTAAATTGTAAGCTGGACTTACTAAAAAAATTTCATAGTTCTACCCGTTTTCAGGATTCAATGAAGTATTTTTGTAGTTCTTTCTAATATTATTAGGTTATAACAATAATATTGAAATTTTGAAAGATTTATAGGCATTCTAATAATTTAAAGTTATAGAAGATAACATTCATATTTAATGAATCAGTTGTTTTTTGATACAGTAAAACTTTTACATTTTGAAAGGTATTTGATTATTGTATTTGTATCTATAGAACTTGTGTATACATAGGTACACCTTTTACAATTTTCGATGTTTTAGTGACAAAGTTGATTGCATGTAAAAATAGATGTATTCAGCCTTCACAGTTTACTTAACAGTATATGTGATCTGAATTTAAGTCCTATGTGATTTACTTGATCTGTAGAAATTTACAATTTTTGTATTAAAATTAAGCTGGTTTGACTTTCAGAAAAAAAACATGAGTATTTTAGGCAGTAAAGGGAGACGACTTTTGGTACATCCCTTTTCTTAGTTAATCAAGGAAGACAAGTAATCTTTTTCAATAATATTCAAGTAAAGTTAAGTGAAATAATTATTATTTTATTCATAAAGATATATGACTTTCAGATTCGATTTGAAAGATTTCATTCTTTTTCTAATATGACCTGTATTTCAAGTCTTGTTTAATGTGTTTAAATTTGTTTTTACAGATCAATCGGGGACTTAAATACAGAGAGGTAATTCCATGTGAAATTTATTGATGTTGTATTTGCTTTTAATTCTTTCCCTTACCAGCTGGCTTCTCTATTTCTATTTTACTCAGCTTTTGTTCTTATGGCAGTAATTGCTATTGCCAACATGTTGTGATAGTTTTTAGTTTTAAACAAATTTTAGTTTTGTTAAGATACTTTGTTTTTGCTCATTTAGGGCTCAGAATTTAACATACTATATTTATATGGATAAGAATTATACAAATCACAAAATATCTATCAAGTTATCTTACTGAATTTATGCAATGCATATCAGTACTTGAGGATTTGAATTATTCCAAAATATTCAACAAATGGTCTTCCAGTGTATTAATCGATAAATGTGTACTATGCATAACCAATTTATAGCATTGTTTGATCATGAGTTGAATATTTTGTGTTTTAAAATATTAACTTCCTAGGTTACTATTTATTAATCTTGTTAATTATCAGAAAGATGCAATTACACACAAGATGTTTTCTCAGCGTCATTGTAGACAGTGTCTTGTGTTGTGTCATTTTCACAATTTGATGCTGCCCAAGTTTTTATCCACCTACTTAGCAAAAGCAGGGATTATCTAAAGGAGTCTGCCTTGGATGGGATATTTATAGTAAGCTGATAGAATTGAGCTACATTTATTTTACTTTGGACAGTGATTAAACCTGGATTGAAGATTTGCATGTTTTCACATTTTAGATTTTGGAAAAAATTTGTGATTGTTTTGGGGGAAGATGGAATTGGCCATTTTGTTTGAATGGAGATTTAACATAGATTGATGATGTGCATATTGTCATATTTTATGTTTTGGCCAAAATTTGTGATTTTTAGGAGTAGCTGAACTTGGCCATTCTATTCAATTCTGTGTTGGAACTGTTATTCTCTAATTTCTGTCCTGTTTTCACGTTTCCTGGACTGTTTGAGTAACATGTTTCTTATCTCTAGAGAGAATGTTGTTCTCAGCAAGTTATTGGATGAAATTCAATTATGTCAATTATGTTTGTCGTTTTCCGACTTGACCATTGTGACTTCATGACAAAAGACGACCATCACACTCAATGATCACATTTATTTTGGAAAAGGGGGTTATGTTTTTGTCCAAAATCTCATTGAAATCATTAGAGAAATAAAATCCACAACCGCATCTTGTGAGAAAAGACATTTCTACACTCTTGATAGTTCAATTTTCAAATATTTTAAAAAATGACTATCTCAAGTATAGAAATATTTGCGAAAGGATATGGAGTAAATGAACATGACACCATAACACATATGTTAACTCCAACTGCAATAATTTTAATGAGCTGTATGGCCATTTCGGAAATTAATTCCTCATCAGCAGCACTAGAACCCAAACAAAGGAAATCCATAATTTCGAAAAATGTTTGAAATACATAAAACCATAACGAAATCCGAATAATCAGTAATATCAAATACAGCTAAGGACAAAACTACGATGGAGGGAGTTGTTGTTTCTCACTGGATGCTGTAGTGGATTCTATATTTCTGGACAACTCCTCTCACAATATTAAATCTACATTTATTTTACATCATCCTAGACTCCTATAGACATAAAGTAAACTAACTAGAAAAAAGACAAGACACACAAAGGTTTAATAAATTTCCTGACTTAGGATGGTTGTATTATAGGCATATTATCACAATTTAGATTTTTGTTGGGTATAATTAGATTTGGCCATTTTCATGAAATGTGTGCAATTGAAGGGTGGCTTTTTATTACTCTTGATTGGTTATATCAATGAGCTATATTAGATATAGTTAAAGTTCTTGAAATTTGTTTATCAAGTGCCTAGAAAGTAGATGTCCATGTTTTATATCTAACTGCGGTGGCATCTTACAGACACATACGGAGTAGCAAAATTTTATAAAAAATTTGAATATGAACACACCAGGAAAAACATTGGATAATGGCAGTGGGGGATTTACTCTCTCTAGTTTGGGTTGTTTTCATTTTTTCTTCAGATGTTCTTTGTATCAGACTAATATTCCACGGTATTCTACCATTGTTAAATTTAACTTCAAGAACATCATTTTTATCAAAGTTAGATTGCAAAATCCCCTTTAAATCTTGTCTAAGGCACCCTATTATTCAAAAACACTAGAGATATTTGTTATTTAAACATAATCACTGAAATTGCAATAGTTTTTTAGCTCACCTGACCCAAAGGGTCAGTTTGAGCTTGGCATCCGTCGTCTGTCCGTTAACTTTTCACATTTTCATCTTCTCCTCTGAAACCACTGAAGCAAATTCAACCAAACTGTAAAAGAATGATGTACTAAGGCCCTTAACAAAGATTGCTCATTTCATTCACATTCAATTAAAAACATGTCCACCAGAACGGAACATAGTCTAACATTTGACCCTATGGGAAAATCACATCCTCTGAAACCACAAGCAAATTCATCCAAACTTAAGAGGAATGATGTACGGAAGATACTTTACAAAAATTGCCCATTTCATTTTGATTCAACAAAAAACATGGCCTATAGTGCAGAACATAGTTTAACATTGGATCCCAGTATGAGAAAACCATTGTTTTCATCATCTTCCCTGAAACTATTCAAGCAAATTTAACTAAATGTATAGAAGGTCCTTTGTAAAAAATACTAATTTCAATAGAATCAGACAAAAAACGGGTGCTAATGGAGAACATAGCTTAACATTAGACCCTATTTTTGTTCATTTATGGCATAGAAGCATTTTGTCAGGCGAGCCATACAGGCTCAGTCTCTGAGCCTCTCGTTTTTGTATATTTTTTAAAGTAGGCATTTTTTCAATGAAAAAATATATTAATTTCAATCAAGCAACTTGTCATGGGACCACATTTAGAAATATTACTGTAATCACACATGTATTTTCAATATGGTTTGGCTCTTTACGTTAATGCAAGTATGTACTCTTAATATGCATATGATTCAACTGTATCCCTACATTGCAAATACCTTTATGGTCTAGAACATATACATATTTAACTGAAGGATACATGTTTAAAAATAAATGATTTCAAAAATGCATTTTAAATATGGAATATAGGACATTTTGTTTTTGACACAGACTTTATCACGGCCAGTATCAAGTGAGCCCGTTAGGGCGTGCTTGATGCGGTACGCCGTGATTAAGTCTGTATCAAAAACAAAATGTCCTATAATTCTTTTATTGGTAATTCATGAAATGATAAATGAAACTGCATATTAAGTGGAATAAAGCTGAAATTTCTATTTTAGCACAGTTAATCTATTGTTAATTGCAATATTTTTGATGGATTCTTCATTCAACGTATTACACTTATGAACACGACAAATAGTACAAAATATGACGTCAGCATAGCAACCTGCACGTGACGCCTTCACAGTGACCCAATAATTTTGTGATAATGTCCAGTTCAGTCATTCTGAGATTATCAGTCTCTGTAGATCAAAGGAAATTCATACAAATTACCGATAAAACAAGATATTAGTAGGAAGAATTGAATTGTAGAAGTAACATGGGCAGATTTTGTTGATAACTTGATTAAAAATGGCTGTAAAAGTGTTTAATGTTGAAAAGCTATATATTTTCAAGCATTGTATACTTAAATCAGCAACTCAGTTATCTTTGAAGTTATATAAAGAAGCCAAGCTTAATTTGCTTTGCTATTTATACTTTACAAATATGTATTACAGTGGATTCACTATGACCGTGGTCATTGTTAAATACCTATTATATCAATTTTAAAAACTGCTCCTACCTGTTAAAATTGCTTGTACCTATTTCAAAAATATATTCAATGAACATTCTTTTCAATTGATTAACAACAATACCTGTTAAATAAAATCTGCAGCTGTTCAGATGTGACCATTCACTTAACCTTAGATTTGTTAATAAGTAAGTAAAATGGTCACACCTGAGCATCTGTAGATTGAAATGACTAAGTTCTGCTGTTGGGTTAGAATCAAGTTAAAACAAAAATTGGCTTTACATGTTTTCAAATAAGAAAATAGAAGGAATTATAGAAAATTGATCGAAAAATAAATGTTGAAAAATGACCTTGGTCAAAGTAGATCTACTACAAAAAGAAATGAGACTGTAATTTGGTCTGTTGTTAAAGATTTACTCTTTGTTATATATTGTTTTATTTTGTAAATAAAAGAATAAAACATACTTTAATGCATTATCTTGATATTTAATGCAGGGGATGATTTGTTAGTCACATTTCACACATTTTAAGATATTAATAGGTTTTCTACATGACATTAATTATATTAATTTTTTAAGTAGGGAATTTCTTTGCTACCTGTTGCACAAATTAAATGTCAGTTGTTACAGTATTCAAAGAACATAGAAACAGAATTGATGAAATTTTACAATCTTGTCCATTTAACTAAATTGGTACATTTGTTTTTTAGGGGTTAGACCTGGGTAAGCCTAAAATATTTGACTTGGCTTTTTAACAGTGTTTTCCTGTTGGGAAATCCGATTATTGAAATGGTGATGTACAGCAGTTGGGCTGTCGGGAGGGCGGGCAGCTGCCAGAAATTGTAAGCGCAACTCCTCTGCAACTGTTCAACAGAATTTCCAGAAACTTTGTATGTAGCAAGGACATAATATGCAGATGTGCATATTGTCATGGATTTTAAGCTCACCTCACAAAATGAGGGGGAGCTTATGTGATACTTCTAGTGTCGGCGTATGCTACGCGTCCGGTTAGGAAGAATCTTGCTTAGTGGCATGTTCCACATCAACCATATATATTTGTATGTATGATTCATTTTGGAATGCTGACTGTGACCTATATTTTACGCATGAGCGACTTGGTTAGGTAGAATTGTTAAAGTCCATTCCTGCTTATTGACATGTCCCACATCAACCATATTGGTATGTATGATGCATTTTGGGAAGACAACAACAATGCATGCTTCCGAGGCTGTCTGTAACCTACATTTTATACATGAGCAACTTGGTTAGGTCGAATGATTCAAGTCCATTCCTTCTTACATATCCCATTTCAACCATATTGGTATGTATGATGCATTTTTGGATGACAACAACAATGCATGCTTCGGATCCTGACTGTGACCTATATTTTACACATAAGCAACTTGGTTAGGTAGAATGCTTAAAAGTCAATTCATCCTTACTGACATGTTTAACATGTGACAATGCTGGGCAACGAGGTGAGCTTAGCAGGCTGTGGCTGCTTTTTATGTTTCATCGTGTAATATTTCCCAGAGTTATACCCATTTGAACTTAGAAATTAATAGGTGTTTTGACCATATACTTTGTAAGCACAACTTCTCTGTAACAGTTGAATGGAATTTCATTAAACTTTGTATGTAGCAAGGACATTTTTGTCTCGCCTTTTCATCTCTGAAAGCGAGACATAGGTCTGGAACCTGTCATGTAGCCATGACTAATTATTTTGTTAAAGATATGCATATACAGGCAAGACATTTCTGTGTCTACATTTTTATGTATATGTGCATATTTGTTGGGGATTTTTCATCCTATACTTTTTTCCAGGAGTTATGCCCCTTTAAAATTAGATATTAATAGGTGTTTTGACTATATGGTGTTAAGTGCAACTCTTCTGTAATTGTTCAACAGAATTTCATGAAATTTTGTATGTAGCAATGACATAATATGCAGATGTGCATATTTTGGGGGATTTTTCATCCTATAATTTTTCCAGGAGTTTGCATGTTAAATAACAAAAACACAAGCTCTTTTTCACCGAATATATAAAACAGATACATCAACATTTTAACAACAAGCATCATGCAGCAAATGAATAAATTAAATTTTTAGCAATTTACGCACTCTTTGTAAACTAATTAATGAATATTTCTTATTTTCATGATAGAATGAATATTTATTTGGTATGTGGAAAAATATAATAACATTGAATATTTGTCCATACTAAACACAATAGGTTAAAAATAGAGTTATCTCCCATATATTTGGTCTACCTCCCCTCTGAACAACAAAAATGTTTATGTGGTCCATCAGATTCTGCAAAAAAGTTGGAAGGCTATAATTAGGGCCCCGCCACATAGTGGTGGACGCCCTATAGTAATCACTCTGTCCGTCCGTCCGTCCGTCCGTCCGTAACAAAGTCGTGTCCTTGTTTGTCTTTTGAGATAGGCTTTTGATATTTTGCATTAGATAGATCACTTCAAGACGATGTGTCATGAACAATGATTGGTGACCTTTGACCTTGAACTGTGTTGTAATGTCAGATTTTGTCTTTTATAATGACAAGTGGTTCCGGGCTATAACTTTTTTTTCTTTTGAGATAGGCTTTTGATATTTTGCATGTAGATAGAACACTTCAAGACGATGTGTCATGAGCAATGATTGGCAACCTTTGACCTTGACCTTTGTCTTCAAGGTCAGATTTTTGCTTTTATGATGACAAGTTGTGTCTTGGCTATATCTTTTTTGTCTTTTGAGATAGGCTTTTGATATTTTGCATGTAGATAGATCACTTCAAGACGATGTGTCATGAGCAATGATTGGCGACCTTTGACCTTGACCTTTGTTGTCAAGGTCAGATTTTTGCTTTTATGATGACAAGTCGTGTCCGGGGTATAACTTTTTGTCTTTTGAGATAGGCTTTTGATATTTTGCATGTAGATAGATCACTTCAAGATGGTGTGTCAAGAACAATGATTGGTGACCTTTGACATTGACCTTTGTTGTCAAGGGCAGATTTTTGCTTTCGTACTGACAAGTTGTGTCTTGGCTATATCTTTTTTGTCTTTTGAGATAGGCTTTTGATATTTTGCATGTAGATAGATCACTTCAAGACGATGTGTCATGAACCATGATTGGTGACCTTTGACCTAGACCTTTGTCTTCAAGGTCAGATTATTGCTTACATTCTGTTGATATCTTGATAATATGATGGTGTCCATACTTGTGTAGTGTCCACACTTGTACTCAGTGTCCACACCTGTATTGTGTCCACACACACTTAAATTTGCACATATTATACAGCGGGGCCCACAGAGATGGCTGCCATCTCTCCGATGTCTAGTTACTTATGGTGTGTGTGCTGTTGGATTTACAGACAGGTTTTTATCAACACAGAACTTAAATGTAAAGTTTGTTGAAACTGTGCTCTCTTTTGCTTTTCCAATCCATAGGGTATTTAGATTGTTGTTTTTAACATGAGGCAAAATGTAGATTAGTTTAGACTTGGACTTGTGGTACATATTTTTCCTTGTTTTGGAGCTGTGACATGATTATAAGTGAGACTTGTATGTAAACATTACAAGCAAGGAGGTGTTTCAGTTTTACATAAATATACAGCAGAACTTATGTCCAGCTAAAACATGAAACTTCAGTTAAACTTGTATTAGATAAACATTTGGAGAATTATGATAGTTAAGCTGCTTTTGAATGATTGGCTTCTTACTGTCTGAACTCACCTTGAAATGTTTGAGGTAGTGTAATGTTTATCACCTGCCAAAAACATTGATTATAAGGGAAATATTGAAATTGCTCATTCATTAGTACAGTGTAATATTCCTGTAAGTAATTTCAAGGTCAAATGTCAAGGATTGTGTTTTGTTCCTGCTAAAGTTTTAAAGGTCAAATGTCAAGGATGGGGTGCTGTTCCTGTTATTGATTTCAAGGTCAAATATCAAGGACTTTCAACCTACTGAGTGAAAACCTTGTGAGAATGGATTATACAATTTTGTTTACATGCTTACAATGATAAGAGAGGGCCATAATTTCTATCATTGCCTATGGTCAGTCATTAGATGTTCTTGTAAATTTAAACTTATTTTATTGTCAAACAATACAAAGACAATAGGATTAGACACAAGTTGATATAACTTACAAGGTCTTCTCCTTAAAATAAATAATAAACAATATTGACATACAAATTTTAAATATACATATTATGATTATCAGCGTGTAAACGGACATAAACTGAATCAAAAAGAATAATTGTATGGAAGTTGCAATGATTTGGTATTAAATCTAAGTTTACATTTAAATAGTTAAATTCCAACGAACTATCATTGAAGTATCTTGTACTGTATGTATCATAGATAGAGGTCAGGTCACAAAACAAGATGTTCTTGTAGAAAACCATGTGACATATAATTGCTTAGAATAATACTTGATGTACCTCTTGTTTGCAATAAAAAGTACCCATCAACCCCTCACACTAACTCAATCATGCCATATAAATCAAAATCAAAGTAAACCAGTAGTACAGGTCACCTTCGTTATATTGCCACTTTTTGGGCCAGCCTTTTGGCGATAGGCGAAGGGAGTGCTATATCGAGGGAATTTTATACATGAAAAGTACTGATTTTCTGATAAATGGACAGCAATATGTAAGGTACTTTAGTTTGCAGTTATCCCTAGTGATATCTCTGTTAAACCCCCTCAATCACACTTTAATTTGATCATGAAACATTAAAGTAAATATGTTTTACCATGATACCATTACCAGGTCTAGAAGTCCTAGTGAACTGAGCACAGATTCCAGAGATGATGCACTTTGTGATAGCTTCTCAGGGAAGGGAGATAATTCACAATGTCCAACTCCAGGTTGTGATGGTTCAGGTCATGTGACTGGAAACTATACCTCTCATCGTAGTGTATCTGGATGTCCATTGGCTGACAGGAATCTGGCAGCTGCCAATCAAGTCGACTTAAAGTTAGTACAAAAAATGATTTATTCTCTACAAACATAATCAATTTGTATGAAATGTAAAAAAGAATTTCTTGACTTTTGAATAATGTTAACATTTGTATTCAAATGAAAATGATACTATCGTATATTTTTTATTTTAAAAGTGCAAGAAATTAACAGAAGTCTACTTTAGATCACAGTGGAAATTGACACAAGAAGCAGTTGCCATACAAACTTATATAAAATGAGCAGAAACCCATAGCAAGCTTTTTTTCAACACAAAAAAAAAACTTAAAAGTGAATATACAAAAAATATTAATATTCTAACAATGTGGAAGTTCAACTTGTTATTTTCAAATTTGATAAAAGCTTTGATTTTTACATCATCTATTTGACAATGACGACCAATAACAAAGGCTACCGACTTGGTAATTAAATAAAATATAAAATTAGACAGACGTGTACTAATTAATTTCACTCCTAAATGTTCCCCATTTCTATAAAATCATTAGCTTTTGCCATAGTATTCATTTCTACCACCTACCATGAAGCACAATTATTTGCTCATTCATCTGTGGTCTTCTATTGAAATTGTGTTTACCAGTCCATTTTGTCTGTGCAGAAAATGTTTAACACTGGACATTACAACAAAATCACCTAATGATCAATGATCAAATCTTTTAAAAACACCTAACCAAACTGACACAAATATGGCCTCAAAATCCTACACCAGCCATTCAGGACCATAAAAATGTAGGGTCTAAGGGCATTGGTCCTACAACGATTTGACAGGTGAGCAATACAAGCTTTTATAAATCTCTTTCTCT
>MJUU01023107.1:108982-127658 GCA_002080025.1 Modiolus philippinarum
AACGCCTGACCGATGTGATAAAAATATTTCTCGTCACTAATGAGAGAACAACTTGCCTGGAATTTCCAGCCAAATCTATTTGGAATATAATTCTCGGTGTTTAACATTATGTCATTAGAGAAACATTTTCTACAACTTAAACAAGTTAATTATGAAATTTCTCACATCTTGTTAAATAAATTTTCAAATGTTTAAAAACTTGGCAAGCCTTGTTTTCAAACATTTGCAAAATTTATTTAACTCAATGTGAGAAATTTCATAATCAAGTTAGTTCTCGTAGAATAAGAAACTATATTTATCTTGCCACTACATTGTAGTTTTAAACGGTATATTTGATTTTTGTTGTTGACATTTTTACAGATGTCCTACCCCAGGTTGTGATGGTTCAGGTCATGTGACTGGTAATTATGCCTCTCATCGTAGTCTGTCAGGATGTCCACGGGCAGCAAAATTAAAGAGAATGATGGGTAAAGATGGTGATAGAAAAGAAGAGGAACCTTTACGGTATGTGTTTTACAAAGTACACAAATCTTGATTTATAATAATAAACATTTGTGACCAGAAATACCTAAAAATATGTCATGAAAATTTATATACAGGAAAATATTCTGTTTGAAGAAAAACATAAAAATTCTTCATATGTATACAATGAATTGCCATTATATTAATTGCCTTCTTCTATACAGGGTAAATGTTTGGTGATAATGTGAGGGTGGAAATAGGATGTGTAAGTCTCATTGAATTTTGATACTTTTTGGAACATAAACTGTACATGGAAGATACATTTGTAACAAAAATATGTGACGTTTCATTATAAAACTTGAACATCATAATTCTCAGACATTATTTTTTGGCTGGAAGCATCTTCCAATTGCAATTCTTATTATATAATTTCAAAAGCAACTTTGAAGTAAATTCTCAAGCATCACAGGACATGACTCACAGACCATATAATAGTTTAAGGGAATAGTTACATAGAAATCATTAATTTTTTTTTAAAAAAGGACCTTAAAAATGGGTAGGGATAGTGAAGGACTGGCATTACAGAGGGCCAGTTTAAAGAAGGAGCACTGACCTTGCGACTTGTAAACAATTGTGTTGAATTTTCAGTTTTAAATTCACGAAACAATTCTATACTAAAAAGGGTCTCAATTTTACTCAAGGGTTGACCTACAAGTTTTGAATGTACGAAAAATTTTTTTAGATTGTATATGAAAATAATTTTTGTTTTTAGCTGTCCTATTCCTGGATGTGATGGATCAGGTCATGTGACAGGAAAATACTTGTCGCATCGAAGGTACATAAATGTTCGTCACCACTCTTCATGTATGATGTTGTCCCCACATGACCCCTTGACTCACATGAACTAGTGAGTACATTGTCATCACTTGGCATCTGTTTATGTATAATTAAACCCCATGCTTTAGCGGGTGGTATATAGTGATCATGGTGTCCTTCCATCTGTTTGTTTGTCTGTCGCCATAGAGGTACACACTTTTTGGCAACAACTCCTCCTAGACCACTTGGTGAAATTCACTGAAATTTTCACAGAATGTTAAGTGCATATTGCCATTGTACACCATCTGCCAGTATTTAAAAATATGATATGATTTTTTTTTTTTTTTCTGGAATCAAATGGGGGAGTGGGGGGTATATATAAGTGAGCTATGCTCACAGTTTTTCTAGTTTTTCTTATTTTTTTTTTCAAAATAACTGAAAAGACATATGGCATTGTCAAAAAAATATAATCATGGTGAAATACCACATAGCTGTATTTGAAAGTCTAATCCTTGTTACTTACGTTGAAAATCTGAAGCAAAACTTTGATTGAAATTTAAATTATAGGTGAGCTTGACACACTCTTGAAAGCCCTTTATTTAATGATGTTGTATGTTTATCTCTATTCAATATAAATGTATTATGCACAAAACACAAATATTTGTTACTAAATCTTGGCAATAACAATATTTGATATTTTACCAGAGCAATGCTTGATGACTTCTTTTTTCCATAAGTATAGAGCAATGCATAGATTTATTTTAAGCAGTTTTTGTCACTGTTGTATGAATAATATTTCTTATATTTTGTTACTTCATATTTCCTTTTCCTTCTGCAAAAGTTAACCTGTACATGAAAGAAGAAATAACATTTGATAGAGTATACCATTTACTCTTGTTGAAATATTATATTGTAAATTGTGTTTTAATTTTATTATAATTAGTCTGAGGCTCTTCCAGTTAAAAATATAGTAAAAAAGAACAATTGATTCTTTAAAACATTTTGTCGTAATATCACTTGGGAGTCCTGAAGGGGTACATACTCCTTTAATGCAATCATGCTTCTAAATTTGTCTTAACGATATAGCTGAAATATTGCTGAAGTTGGGATAAAACATCAATCAATCAATCTATCTAAATTTGTAAAATCATGTATCAGACTTAGGTGATTTTTGGCATTCACATATAGAAATATGAAATCACTCATTACTGACTTCCTAAATTATATTAAAAAAACCTTCTGTAAGGATATTTTGTTATCTAGTTGAAAATACTTGGCAATTAAAGTTTACAAATGATTTCTACTTATTGTGGGAAAAGTTGTCATTATAGCTTTACAGATAGAAGTAATTCCAAATTTGGCAGTAAAATGAACTCAGTATTTTTCATATGTGTAACATGGTTGGTTTACATCCATGAAGTAATTTTAAATACATTTGTAATAACAAAAAAGTTAATCAAAATTTATCAATGTATTTCATGGGATTGGTAAAAATGAAATTATTGGCAAAAAAAATAGAAATATCTTTTAATGCTAAAGCCAGATAGACCAAAAAAAACCCTGCTTACATGATAAAACATCATGACAGAACATTCTTTAAAAATGACACTGTATGGTTTATGGCCTTCCAATTACTGAATGAAGAATTAACATACATTTTTTTTAAACTGGAAGACTCAGAAATGTAGTAAAACATTACATATATACTTGTGTTCCTTTTCTTTAGAAATTGTTGTACAAACGATTTTTTTGTCACTGCACCCACATTGCTTTGTACATTTTATTTTTATTTGTATTTTATTATAGTTTGGTATATATTTATTAATTACAAAAGTACCGTAGTAAAAAGGGAACAAACTGATGGGTACAGGCATATAACTTAATTTAAAGTAAACACATGGAACATGATTATATTAAAATAAGTTTACATGTAAGTGGAAAATATTTCTAAAGAAACAAAAAAAAAAAAAAAAAATTACCCTGGGCCTTTAGATGGTATTTAAAATGGTTGTCTTTGAATTTCTATGTATAGATTTTGAAATACTTTCAAATCAAACTTTTTAACAAGTAATTGAAATTTTGCCTAATTACAAATTACATTAGAAAATGTAATTAATTACATCCAATTAAAATTTTCAATTACCACACCCTGCTTAATTTGATATGAAAATTATTTGAACAAATCTAGCAGAAAACCCAACAGAAATGTGAAATGGATTTTATATAAAACGACTACCAAGAAGATTCACAATTTAGTCATCCCTTTTCATTACCTCTGGATCAATGCCACTGCTGGTGCCCTGTTCGTCCCCGAGGGTATTCACCAGCCCAGTAGTCAGTACTTCAGTGCTGACCCGGAAACCGATTTTTTGGAAACTAACAATATCTAAATTTGAAAATTTTGTTGAAAACTAAGGAGTATCTCCCTCATGCAAAGCTCTGTCCTTAGCTGATTTTGGCTTTCTATTTAGACCCCTTTGATTATTTGTTCTTGATCAGCCTTGGTACAACTTTTGATTTCTGGATTTCCTATGTTTTGATTTTATCTGCACTGATGAGACATAAGTTGTCGAAATGGCCATATGCAGAAAGTAAATTTACAGTAACTTCGGTACTTTTGTTATTTTCCCAAATTCAAATGTCTAATTAAAGGAACAGCTGTATTAATATACAGTGAAACTTAACTCAAAACCAGTCAATATCGGAACTGAAAATGAGGGCCAGTTAATTCAGGTTTTACAGAAACAGGAATTGAAATGTAAGAGAGAAAAAGTTGCAACTTTTAAAGTTGTTACTCAGTATTAAGTAAAAAATGAACAAATTCTTGGACACATTCTCCAGTTATTCGTCATTAGATCTAAATATCCTGGCAACAAATTATCAGTTATAATTGATGTTTGATTGTATTTTGATCAAGATATTATTTTTTTCAGTGCCTCTGGTTGTCCTCTTGCTAACAAACACAAACTACAACGACAGTTATTAGCCAGTTTAGATTGTCACGATTCAGATTTAGCCAAATCACTCAAGATGGATGGTATTGTGTAAGTTTTATCATTTTTTCTAATGAGAAATGATGTTGCTTTTCTTGTAATGATCAAAAATATGCATACATACTAAACCAGCTTATATTGTGTTTATGCCAACAACTCAATCCAGGGAACTTGTCTATAGGGATAACTCAGAATGATAAATCGGACGACATGAAAATCTAAGAGACATATTTTGGAAAAGCTAATTCATAAAATACATAGAACTTAATTTGACTTACACAAACATTATACGGGTGAACTCAGTTGCCCCAGAACAGTTTAGAGCAAAGTTAGAAAAGATTATCAAGTAAATAAATAAGTTCAACTATAAGTTTGGTTAGGGGATGAGTTTTTAAGGATATGCAGTATTTACAACAAAACTTTTATTTTCAAGACACAGTTTTGAATATTACATTTAAAAGACCTTAATATTATCGATGCTGTGAATTAAAATTTTATCTGTCTTCTCTTAAAAAGATACCATTGCAAGCATAAATTATCTGTACCATTAGAAGAATTTAAAAGCCTAATTAGCATACAACTTCTTCAACAAAACCACTAAAACTTATACTGTTACAATTCAGCATACAGCTGTTACAACTATTAACCACCCTCATCATACTACTTTACCAAATGTGAAGGAGTCTGGCTAATATTCCTCTGCATTTTTCAGAACATTTAATGGAAATTTTTAGATCTTTGTAATGCAGAGCCAATGTCCTCCAAGTTTTGTATGGTAGTATGGTGGGGATGTTAACGAAAGCATACGATTGCTTAATCACAATAGCATACATCTACTAGAACTTATCCAATTGAACATAAAAATATTACTTCTGAAGAACTCAATCACCATTTTGTTGTTTTTATTGTAGTTGTCCTACACCAGGTTGTGATGGATCAGGACATGCTAATGGTAGCTTTTTATCACATCGTAGTTTGTCCGGATGTCCTAGAGCTACACAGGCTATGAAGAAAGCTAAACTTAGTCCTTCTGAATTAACAATATTACATTCCAAACTACAAAATGGAGAAGGTATTTATTCATTTTCTCTGCATATTTTGTTTAAATTTTGTTTCTGAAATAGTTTTATCCTAGAAAATCATTTTTGTAAAGTGGTAAAGACCTTATCATGACCTATTGTTGTAATCTTTTTTTGTTTTTCAACTTGACATCAAAAAATTTTACGAATGCTACTTATCTTACATCTTTGATCCCATGGCAACCAAACAACACAGAGTTGTTAGCCACCTGCCGAGTTAATACTGTGAAGTCAGAAATTACATTACTTCATTTCATATAGTTATTGCCCTTTTTGACTTAAAAGTTAGTAAAATAAAGTTTTTGGGTGATACTTCTCTTTTGTCTTTTATCTGATTTTACCCAAACTTCATAGGATTATTGACTACAATGTGCAGTTTTGCATTTTTTTTTTCGAATGTACAGTTATAGCCATTTCTGACCTTGTGGATGCCACTTTTCCTGCATGTTTGATCCAACATCAAGCAGACTTCACAAGATTGTTAAAGATGCAAGGAGTTATGACCCTTCATGACTTCTTAAATTGAGTTTATGGGTGTCACTTCTCATGCACCAATCACACTTCACAAAATTTGTAGTTGTGCTTATTGGTTTTGGAATGCCTTTAGATTCTCAAATAAGTCATATTTTAATATTAATTTTTTATAATATTTGTTTAATATTTCTGTTTCAGACCTGTATGATGATGAAGAATTACAGCAACTGGAAAGGGACATTACAAATATCAAAGAATCAAACCAAATACTTGATAAACACCTGGGGAAAATGAGGTCAGAGGTCATCACCTTGGAAAATCAAGTCTTACAGGAAGAGAAAGAAAACAATGCTATTCAAGACCAGACAAAGATTTTAAATGATTACTTGAAGACACTGAAGAGACAAATCCTATCTGTATTGTCACAGATAAATATACCACATCTAAACACGACAATGATTAACGAAGATAACTTGGAGGAATGTATAAATCAAATTCAGACATTATGTTTTAATAATAGCTTGGTTACTAATAGTTCTATGACTATGGGTGCATCTGAAATAAAAGTGGCTTAATTCTTATCTTCAGTATAAATTTAATCCTTCGACCAAAATAATTTTGTAAATTGTATCAGTTACCCTCCTTTACTTTATAGAGCGTAGAAACTTATATCGATTAAATTTCAATTATGTATCGTTTAATGGATGTTCATAATGACAGAGAGGCCAAATATCCATTTTTAATATAAATAAATGATATTTAAACAAATACAATGAATTCTTGTAGATACTTTATCTGTAAACTTTGAATAAATTTACCAAAAAAATATTTGTAAGGTGCTAAAGTAAAGATATATCTAGAACAATAGAGTGGGGAACTATGACCTTCCATCCATTGTTTGTCCAACACATGTTAGTGTCAGGAAAATAGAACGCCTAGACAAATTTGAATGAAACTTTAACAGATGAAAGTTTCTGAAGCAAGGCTAGACATATTTTAAGTTTGGATGAGTAAGTAACACATGCATTTATTCATTGAGCTTTATTTGGTCACAGTTTGTCTAGTTTTAACAAGGTTGTTTCAAATTTTGTTAGATGTGCATTAACTTTGATTTATCAAATAGTGACTACTTATTTATGTTAACTAGCTTTAGTAATATTGAATTCTTCACATTTGTGTGATGTTTAAGATCCGTTATTATATAGAGGACGGTGAAAGATTGAAAATTCTCAGTGAAATAAAAGTGATAATTAACGGTGAAATTATTTTCCATAATTTCACTCTAGGAAGTGATGTCACAATAGACGTTGTCAACATTGTTGTTAAGTAAACGTCTCAGCGGATTAACATAGAAAACGTAGTTCATGCAATGAATCTTTAAATAAACAACTAAATATTAGAGAAGAAGATCTATATAATAAAAACAATAACTAATCCTAGATTCTGATTATCGAAAATATTCAACTCATGATCGAAAAGCGCTGTAATTCACTCATGCGCTTCGCGCATTCGTGAATTACTGCGTTATTCGATCATTCGTTGAATATTTTGCGATAATCAGAATCTCGGATTAGTTATAGTATAATTATCCAATTATATAACAAGTTTGCTCAAGTAAAAACCTATAATTTTTGCTCAATTAATTTAACCCACATAATTCTGTGCCAAAAAACAACATTATTGTAGCTACATGATTTACTTACTTTATATATAGTGTTGGATTAATTAAAGTAAAAACACAAACACACTTTGGACTTTTTAAACATACAAATTTTGTTCAGCAGAATATGTGTGTCTATAGTCTGCTCTTAGATATTGCCTTTGTATGGGGAAATATTCTTGTTAGTTATTATTTTATTAATATGGAAATCACATCGTTTTACCTCACATTATATAAAATGTTGTGAAAACATTGAAATGAGGGGCCTGATGGGGGGGGATCTCATCACAAATAATAAAAAATCATTTGGACCAGTCACAGTTCACGGGAAATTTAATTGATCAAGAATCAAGAACGACTCACGGACAATGTTCTAATAACGATTCACTACAAATTAATGAAATGGAAAACAAATCCCCCGATCACGGAGAACGAAATAAACCCATCAGCACCCTCTAAAATTGCTATGATAATAGTAATGATAAATGTTTATTGCATAACATTGAGGCAATACTGTAATAGCATTTGCAAATGTATATTTACAAAATTAAAGACTACATACTGTGGAAAGTATTATTGTTCGTGGAGATCCAATTTTCGTGGATTTCGTGGTTCTGTAAAACCACAAGAACTAAATTCCCAACGAAATGCATTTTTTTCCTAGACTTTTAATGCATAGAATTCTAAGCCACAAAATTTAGTATCCACGAAATAGTGATCTTTATGAAAACCATGAAAATTGATGTCCACGAATACAAGTACATCCACAGTATTAATATCTGCAGTATAATTCTAGAACATGTTTTTTTTTTCAATGTCAAACATTATTTTTGGGGGTGAAATGAAAATCTAAGTTTTGTGTCAAGTATTAATTAACATGTATAACATTTCTATTAAACCATTCTTTGAAATACAGTGTATACACTTATTGTCATCAGTTTTGAATGCCTCTAGTAAGCGACTCATTTGTATAAGACAATTCTACATTTTTTTTCTCAGTTTTGATGTCATGGAGGTGTAATAAAACTGATTTTTACAGCTTGTTTGAATATAACCAAAGAGATCGGCGTACAGAATGCAAAATCTGATAGGTATAAAATTTAACTTCAGTTCTTTATGCCAAACTTTGTGAGGAATATGCCCAGTGTTGTTGAAATACTGTAATTTTATTTGTCAGTGTAGTTATGGTTTCCTGATACTGTTGTCACTATTACATCTGCGTTTTACTTTGTAGTAAAAGTTCTAAATTGAATAAGTTATTAAATGTACAGCAACATAAAATTTGCTACAGAAAACAAAAAGAGGGCTGTGTGCAATATTCAAAATGATATCAGTGCAATATCACTTTAAACTTGTGACATCATCCTTAAACAATATGGAGACAACCTTTTTTTATGTTAAATAATAGGATTATTGCATGAATAATCTTTGCATATTACCTTCGTACAAAAAAAATTGTGCTTGTTAGGTGTGCGATATCAATTTCAACTCAAAGCAATATTGTACAATTATTGCCTTCATATAAGGTGAACATCAAAAGTTATCAACCCAAGTGAAGTTGTTTTCCCGAGGGCTTTAGTTGTTTTCCAGAGGGCTTTACCGGGGTAGTTGTGGAACAACATTATTATTCCACTCTGGGTGTAAATTTTGAAGACCATTAAAATTATTCATCAGATTGTTTTATATTAAATATACCATGTAAGGTATAATAATAACTAATATCCATGCAGAACAGGTAACCCTGTAGTACTTGCAGATATTACCTTGCATAGGTATTAGGTCTTTTAAAAGTTGTCTAGTATCTCTGTCTACTGCATATGGAACTTGATAAATAAACAACCATTTTGATGAAGGGATATACAAAACAACTGATGAAGGGCGTAGCTTTGGTAGTTCGTGCGCTGAAGTCATGTAGATTTTGGTCGATGCTTACCATCTTGATGCCAACAATAACCACAGGTAACATTTTTGGTCACTTTGTCCTTCATTCTATGCATGAATGACTATGGTTATGTTTGGCATTTTGTGTTGTACATCTATATGTCCTATAGACATACATTCCAGTAATTTATTTTGATCTTATTGTTATACATGTATTATTGTTATGTGTTCAGTGTATTCATCTTATAATTTTTTTGTTATTTATTGAAGTTGACAACAAAATATGAGGAGATTTAAAACAGACAAATCTTAAATTTTATAGCTATTGCAGACAATCAAAAATTCAGAAATCTTTTTCTGCAGTTGAACTCGTATTACATTCGAACTTCGTTGAATGAAATATTTTACACATTAGACATTCAAATCACTTTGTTTATAGTGTGCAGGAATGCTTTAACCAAATTGAAAACATTTTAACAATTTACTTAAGGTGCTGTATGTTTGTACATTTGTATAATTACATATATATGTGTGTGTGTATGATTGTATATTAAAAGATACATGTATATCTTTATGTTATATTTTGGGACCAAAAATATGTTTTGTTTTAGCAGATTATCTGTGTTTGTATGTGATTATATACCCCATTCCAATATTTATATAAATGTTTTGTTATTTATTTATTTATTTATATTTGTTATAGATGTATGTACATGAAAATTTTTCTATTGTGCAGAGAAAGAAAGGTGCAATATTTTTTACTAATAAAGGCTCTATAAATCCCTTCTGTTTTGTTGAAGTTTCTTCTCGTTACAGTAAAATCTGACTTAAGCAATGAAATACAGTCACACGTCACAGCTCATAATCAGAGAGTAAATTTCTGCTGAAACTAATGATTTGTCTCTCATTGTCTCATTTCCTCATCTGGAAAATGTTCCAATATATGATATTTCATGTCAGCATTTTGTCCCGTGAAGTTTAAGCGACTGAAATTGGCTATAGTACATGATAATGTGTTATATACCATGCTGATTTGTACAATTCTGTTAAATATGAGAGAGATTATGTATCATAAAGCAACCAATCCAATATTGGTATTCCTTTTGTGCCAAGAAACATTGCCATTATCATTAACTGGAAATAAAATTATTGACAAAATCATAGGTGTCCAAGACCATGACAACAACAATTGCACCATGACATAATATGACCTCAAGTTCATTGTGGTCATATAAAAATGTCTTCTTTTCATGTCAGATTATTTCCCTTTGTAATGTGAAAATGTAATGATTTTCCTCCGTGCACTTTTATTGGATGGTTCACTGCTACCTTGGGATAAAGTTTCATTGAAATCTAAGAATTGATATATACAGAATTGTGCTTACAAGAATGATGGACAGATGACATGCCAATATCCTGATTATCTACACTTTAAAATATTAAAATAATACTATTTCCCTCATTTTCAGATGGTGTACTTCCTTTGGGTTAGGTGTCATTGAAATCAAAAATATATTATACTGGTAACTGAAGACTGTGTTTAACAAGTAACAAACAAAAAAGTGATCAACTCATAATCCTTCAATTTATAAATGACCTTCAATTTCCTTCATGCAAATCTTCAGTTGGTGTACTAGTTTCATTTAAATCCAACAAACCATGTGTGAGGAGTTGAACTTACAGGAATGGACAGACTGACAGATGGCAAAAGAAAACTAGAGCTGTCAGCAAAGCCAGACTAATACCCCCCGCAACTGCATTTGAGTACCAAAACATGTCATTTTAAAATTTGACTTTCAGCCACATGGTAATTGGAAAGTAAATCTAACAGAAATAAAGCCTGTCAGGACTGAAATTACAGGTTTTATTCCGATCAGTTCATATCTGGTACTTCACTTAAAGTGTAATACATTAAATAATATATAATTCGGTGGTTACAAAGCTGATTTAACCAAGCTTTCGACACAAAATGAGCAAGGATTTACTATCATCAAGGTCAAAGGTCAAAGTCAAGGTCACAGTGACCTAAATTCTGTACACGACACAATGTCTTCCCATGATGCATATACACACCAAGTTTAGGTGCTACTGTACAAAAGTTCTGCTCCGGACACGGTTTTACTATCATAAAGGTCAAAGTCAGTGACCTAAATTTGGTATGTGAAACATTGTCTTCCAATGATGCATCCACACAGCAAGTTTGATAATCCTAAGTGCTACGATAAAGTTATGCTCCGGACATGGTTTTACTATCATAAGGGTCAGTCAAGGTCACAGTGACCTTAATTTGGTACGCGACACAATGTCTTCCCATGATGCATCCACACACCAAGTTTGATCATCCTAGGTGCTACGGTACAAAAGTTCTGCTCAAGACACAGTTTTACTATCATAAAGGTCAAAGTCAAGGTCACAGTGACCTAAATTTGGTACGCGACACATCATCTTCCCATGATGCATCCACACACCAAGTTTGATAATCCTAGGTGCTACGGTACAAAAGTTCTGCTCCGGACACGAAAGGGGACGGACGGACAGACATGGTGATTCCTATATACCCCCAAACTTCGTTTGCGGGGGGGTAAAAATACTAAGTGCAATTATCTCCCCTGGATCTTGTCGACACCTGAATCATTCTCCTTTCTTGCTTATCTTCAGATGGTATTCTATCTTTTGGAAATGTTTTAATGAAATAAAACAAACAATATAGGAGTTGTACTTAAAGAATGATGGATATGAAGAAAACCAATGATATGAAAATAACTTCCATTGAAGAGTGATTTGATAATGTCAATATGTACTCAATCTCCTACATGCACATTTTCAGATGATTTATTTCTTCCCTAAATGATGGTTTACAGTGCGAGATGACCCATGTGAGATCAATGCACTCGACCTAATCTCCCATGGGTAAATGAAAAACAATATGTGTTCATTTTTGTGATACAATAACCGTAACCATGACTTAACGTCACAAAACACCTGACTTCACATTGTAATGGTCATTCAAATGGCGCAACGTTACTTGCACAGTATAGGTTTCCAGATGTTTATTGTCATATTTTACGGAAGAAATAGCTACTTACATTCGATCAAAATCAAAGATCGGAATTTCTCGCCTAGGGGATCGAGAAATCTCGTGATTTTGGGGGTGTGAGATATTTCTATCTTACACCTNNGGGGGGGTATCTCACTTCAATCGTAAGCACATGCAAAAAAATCAAGATGTCTGCCATCGCTTCAAATGTTCATGCGATTTATCCAGTATTATTTGTTGTATAAATATTGCTGTTTATATAAAGAATGAATATGTACCTTTCAAACAGCAATTTATTGTGAACAGCAAGGTATGCGATTTTTATATAAACAGAGATTTAAAATTGCACGCCAATAGTTGAAAATGAAGTTGCTGTCCAGCTTCAGTAAACGTATACCAATTGTGACGTCATATTTTTACAGCGAACGTTTTTGATATTTTTTTGTGAAAGTCAGACTTGGTCATGGTTTTGCAAGTAATTTTAGAGCGTTAAGGCGAGAAGAAGTATCAAACCCTCTTGAAAAGGTAAGATAGGCTGATCTCAAACCCTCAGGCTAAGATATCTTTTATCCATCCCTCGGCAAGCCTCGGGATGGACATGATATCTTAGCCTTCGGGTTTGAGATTAGCCTATCTTACCTTTTCCTTTGGGATAGATACTATATATCTTTCACTCTTGAAAGAAATTCTCCGTCTTATTCTCTCATTTCGCTGTGCTCCACTCGAGAAAAGACACAATTTTGTACATTCATGAGAGATACCCCAATCTTTGATCTACTTTCATGTAAGGAGCTATTATTCTTTTGTTAAGTTTACTGAAATAAAAAAAATCATACAAGAGGAAAATGCATTTTCTAGTTGCATCATAGTGTAAAGTCTGTCTCCATTGATTACTGGTATTCTGGACCATAATCTTTCATTTATGCAAATCTTTACAATGGTCAACTATTTATCACACAAATTTTATTTATAAAATGCCAATTTGAAGTCTGGAATTTGATAGCAGTCCTATTCGTTCTGAAATTGAGTATGTGTTCTCTTTGTCATTCAGTCAGTTTATTCCATTAGTTTCATTGAATTCCAACAAACCATAAAATAGGAATGGTGCAATACACAATCTTTTATCTTTTATGTGTAAAGAGTTTAACCTCATCAAATGGCAATTACATTCAAAGTAGAAAATGCCATACCATTATCAACTGCAAAATCAACAAGAAAAGAAAGCAATCAGAATCGACAGCTAATCCCCTTGCAAGTTTTTTTTAATTAAAAAAAGGCCAGGTTCATGCTATTAAACAACCAGCAGCTGAATTTCCTTCAAGATGCATCCAGTGATCATTGATATTGGTATGTAAATGTCCAAAAACTTTGACCTGATTCACTCATGCATAAAATGTTCTTCAAAGTGACCTAATTATTATCAGAACCTCATGATCTACTTGAATAATACATGTATCTATATCTCTTCCTGTTCTTTTATCTGAGATCTGGACTAAAACATAAACTTTAACACAAGTCACTCATCCATGATATGTAGGTAAAAGTGACCCAGTTTTTATCAGGAAACTTGTGACTCCAAGACGCACCCACTGACAAAATATTATTTCTCTAGCTGCCCCAGAAGCTCAGAGTAGTTAAGCCTGAGTCTCTCATCCATTACATGTTGGTTAAGGCAAATCATTTTTATACCTACATCAAAACCTATCAAAGATGCATCTGTGGAATTAAAGTTCATCCATCTATGACTTGTAGTCCAAGAAACTTGGTAACTGACAAACAGACGGATGAACTGGCTAAAAGCTGTATCTCCTCCAAACTCGTAAAAGGATAAAAGTAAAATAATACTTCAATTTAGTGTGTCATCCGATTTTATTAACATTTTATCAAATCATCTGGAATACACACAAAATAAATGTAAATTCAACAAAACAATGTGGTACTTGAAAATATTTTACATTGTACCAATTAATAGGAATTAACCAAAAATTATTTTAAGCAAGCTCAGTAGAAACAATATATTCATAATAACATGTGGTAAATACAAATTAATGTCTCAAAATACAAGTGACTTATCCAGGGCCTTTTAACCATTTTCCATGACAGATTCTAGGAAGTCACTTGTAGTTTTACAGAGAATGTATAGGAAATGATACAATCAAAACGTAAATCATTTGTATGAAGTTAAAACTTGACTTTTGGTCTACAACACACACAGCTTCAGAATAATATTCTCTGTGTAATAACAAAATATTTCTTAACAAATGACTGGAAATTCCACAATATTTTCAAAGCTTTGAATTTCATTTTCCAAATTCAATGCCTTTTTCAGGTTTTCATGAGCTGTATGAGCCATGCCAAGAATGCTAGAAACTCTTGTTTATTGTATTAGGTAGAAAATTTAAGATGAACAACAACTAAAGTATACTCTCTCTCCTTTCTATATGACACATACTGGCTGAGAACCCATTCTCGCCACTTGCTGTTTCTACAAAATTTTGGTTTCATGTAAGTTGAATATTTGCTTATTTCAAACAATAGATAAAGCTTTAACTGACAATTTTTAGTAAGCTGAAAAGTTCTGAATGGTGAGATTAGGTACCTGGCAGGGAAGGGTACTCAGACAGTAGACATTCTATTACTGTAACATTAAACATGTTTTAAAGACAGTGCTTTTGGTTTTATTCCATCGTACATATTCATTATATCTTTGAGAAGCAACAAAATAAATAAATGTACATCTTAGAAATGAGATCAAATTATATATTAAATGCTCTGAAATAAAAATATCAAAAATCATATAACTGTCATTCATACAAGACAGGCAGTATAATAACAACTGACATTGATATTTGGGCAAAAAATCAGGAAATCTATCTGTTTTTTCAAAATTTTATATCATTATGTTTACCCGTAAAACAATTTCAAAATACTCCGGTCTTTCTTCCATTTTAGGTTCTCTACATAAGATTTTATCATAAAGCTTTACTATTATAACTAGAAGTGGGAGCAGTCGCAAACGACAGCTAATCCCCTCGCCCGCTGTCAAGAAATAATAACCCTAACATAATCTAAAGATGTATGAATGTCAAAGGTACATCCACTGAACAGTAAGATCATTGATGTGCAACTTGTAGTAGCTCAGATATAAACACTAATGGAAACTTAAACCAAAGTCAGTCAAGTGTAAAATGTGGCTCAGAGTGACCCAATTATCATCTGAAGCAGCATCACTCTCCAAGATACATCCACTGACCAAAGATGATTGATGTGCCACATGTAGTTTCTCAGATATGAACCTTAACCCGAGTCATTGAAGCGTGAAATGTAGGTCAGAGTGACCAAATTATCATCTGAAGCAGCATCACTCTCCAAGACGCATCCACTGACCAAAGATGATTGATGTGCCACATGTAGTTTCTCAGATATGAACTTAACCTGAGGTGGGACGAATGGACGGACACTCTGACGGACGGGCGAGATGTTATATCCCCTCCCCAACTCCGTTGGGCGAGGGGATAATAAAAAGCTGAAAAATTTTATAACAGAAAATTTAATCCATCTTGCTCTATTCAATAAAAATATTCTTTTAATATGAAACAAACTGGAAGATATTTTTTATTACATCTTGAGCAAAAAAAAACAAAAACAAACAAACAAAACAAAATAAAGCACTAATTCAAAAATATGCATATAAACTAGAGGCTCCAAAGCTGAGCCAGTATGGCTCACCTGACAAAATGCAGTGCAAATGCTTAGACTGATAGCTATCAATTTCTACTTTTATGGGCTCATCAGATACATAATTAGACAACAAGATCTCACCAAATTTCATTTCTCAGTTTTACAGATGACAAAAATATTCTTAACCATCATTTCATAGCAGTTTGATTACATTTGCTTCCATGGACTGAAAGCCATGTTTGTCGATGAATCTGGACAATATTTATCAATTTTTGTAGAAGACTTTCCATACATCATTTCAGTATACTTTGATTCTATTTGCCTCATTACTTTTTGAATGGATGGTTAAAATATGTTTTTCCCCACAGGGGCTGATGTCTGTGCTAGCAGTCGCAGTTGTTGGTCTGAACAAGATAAGCAATTTTCATTAATGGCCTTCCATACATCATTACTAAAAAGGTTGGCTCAATTGTCTTTTTTTTCAGAGAAGTTGATCAAAATGTGTGTTTCCCATTAGAGTCCAATGATGAACCATGTTGCACACTAACAGTTTTGTGTTAGACAGATGAGAAGGAAATGAGCACTATTTGTGCAGAACCGGTCATGTATCATTCCTGTAAAGTTTGGTTAAATTTGCTCCAGTACCGGTACTTTCAGGAGATTAAAAAAATGTGAAAAGCCAAGGAAAGGATAGACGACAAATGACCGATGCCAAATGATGGCAATAGCTCACACTGACCATTTGGGTCATGGGAGCTAGAATGAACACAAATAAATTTTATCTGACAGTTTGCATTGTTAAGAAAGAATATTGGTTGAATTATCTTGAAGTTTCATTTGCATATGAAAGAGTTGACTGCAGCCAATTTTTAGCTGTAAGCACTTCATTTTGAAACTTTATGGACAGCTGATGCTTTCTTCACAATTATAGCTTCAAAATAATGCAATCAGTTCTTGTGGTTACATTTTTTGGTAATATTTGTGAAATTGGGAATTTTTTTTACCAATTCAACCTCCACTTGAAACAACAGTGCGACTTAATTTTCATTGGGAAATGCAAGCTACGTTTGAACTATCATTTGATCTCTCTTCATTAGTAAAAATTACAGAATTTTATTGAATATGTATAAAATAAACTTAAAGCATACTATGAAACTGTTCACAAAACAGGTAATAATTTAACAAATACATGTATTTACAAATGTTTACATATAGTTTCTCTAATTTCTAGCAAATTTAACCAATGCCTGAAAAAAATATTTCTCTTCTCTAGAGAGAGAACAACTCACGTGAAATTTTCCGCAAAATCTATTTGCAACATAATCCTTGGTGTTTTATATTACTGGTATGTCATTAGAGAAACGTTTTCCACAACTTAAACACATTAATTGTTGATGATGAAATTTCACACATTGAGTTAAATAAATTTTGCAAATGTTTGAAATGAAGCTTGCCAAATTTTTAAACATTTGAAAATTTATTAAACAAGATGTGAGAAATTTCATAATTAAAGTGTTTAAGTCGTAGAAAATGTTTCATTAAAACACCCATGATTATGTTTCGAAAATATTTTTGCTGGAAATTAGAGAAAAGCAAATCCTATCACAGCAAAGCAACAGTAACATTATATATAGATTCTCTTTCAGTAGGAGTGATTTAAAAATATTTCTTCACTCTAGATAGTGAAATTTAAATTTTCAACATGCAAGCTTTAGTGAGTATACTAAGTTTTATTATGAAGAGCGAAGAAATATTTTTAAATCATGGCATAGCTGAGCTAAATGAGAATATTTTTCTCCCATAAATTTGTGTAAAACTAAAAAAAATGAAATGGTGGAAAACAAAAATTTTAATCTATGTCTGTTGGCTAAAAAGGCGCATGCACATTTACCCAGCTGCTGAAAATGGGAAAGAAATAGATCTACAACCTGAAACCTTCATATTTTGTCTTGTTTGTAGAAGATGAATAGAACCTAATTAAACCAAAAGCAATTTACAAGGAGAAAATGGAAGAAATACAAAAATAACTATTAACTTGTTTGACCATTCAAATTTTTATGTATAAAGAAAATTCCTACTTGTAATATATTTCGATTTTTATTTAAATCAACCTACAATGTCGAAGGTGTAAAGCAATAACACATTTTTTGGTTCTGGAATCGTGTTATTAATGAGAAACATTGGTCAGTTGTCTCCCTGTACCAAGCTAGTTATATATAGTTAAAAGGGAGATCATTTCAATTTAAATACCAGAAGAAGGTATTGGTCTCAATAACCGGTTATAACGTTGCCATTCACTTCAAGGCAAAAACAAGCAATTTCAAAGTTTTGCCCTCAACATATACGGTTAACACGAGTCTCATGTCATATATCATTTGGAAGCATTTTATCTAAGGAATCCAAACCTGTTGTAAAAATATGGGGGTCACCGTTTAGTTTTCTCAATATATTGCGACGAATAAAAATATGAAATATTTACATTTTTTATGACATGTGCTGCCCCACCATGACTAATGCCCTTTCACTAAGGTGTCAACACAATATTCATACACTTTCTTCAAATATGACACTTGTTCCCATAATTATATGCTAT
>MJUU01023107.1:140139-151930 GCA_002080025.1 Modiolus philippinarum
ATACCAAATATCATTGACCTACCACTTATAGTTACTGAGAAACTAAACTAAGCACAAAAACTTAACAAGTTCATTGGACCATGAAATTGAGGTCACAGACAAAAAACATATAGCAGACTGTCATGTACTACTCAAGACCAACCTATATACCAAATATCATTGACTTACCACTTATAGTTACTGAGAAATTAAACTAAGCACAAAAACTTAACATGTTCATTGGACCGTGAAATTGATGTCAGAGACAAAAACCATATAGCAGACTGTCATGTACTTCTCAAGACCAATCTATATACCAAATATCATTGACCTACCATTTATAGTTACTGAGAAAATGACCTAATCATAAAAACTTAACATGAAAGTTTACGCCGCCGCCGTCGCCGTCATACTTTGTACGCATATGTCTCGCTTTCCGCGCCTTTCGTTGCGGGCGAGACAAAAAAATTGCAATATTGGCCCCTTTGACCACTTGTAGCTCGGAAACGGTAAGAGCTACGCCAAATCCGTTGACATACTACCGAAAGCTTAGATCAAGAGGAATCCAAAGAAAAAAATCCCATCGAAATCCGATGAAAAATAAAGATTTGACATATTAAGAGAAATTGCATATTGGCCCCTTTGACCCCTTGTAGCTCAGAAACAGTAAGAGCTACGCCAAATCCGTTGACATACTACTGAAAGCTTAGATCAAGAGGAATCCAAAGAAAAAATCCCATTGAAATCTGATAAAAAATAAAAATTCTACATAATCTGCAAATTCGCAATTTTGGCCCCATTCTGCCCCTCATAGCTGGGAAAGGAAACAAGTTATCAAAAATCTAATAGCTGAGCGCCATATTAATTTTTCACAAGGAATCCATTGACCATCGGACTAAAAATAAAAAAATTAATTTTTTTGAGATTTGCCCTTGTTGGGCCCCATTTATCTCGTGAGCGGTACATGCTACGTGAAATCCATTGGCATACTCCAGATTGGAAATTTCCTCAGGAGCACACTGAAACAAACCCCATCAAAATCCAACAATTAATAAAGATTCTACAGTCAAAAATGTGAAAACACCCAATTTCACCCCTTTTTGGCCCCTTTTTCTAAAACAGGCGGGGCCATCAACTCAAAATTAAAACCTCTGTTTATGCGCGTGCCAAGATACATCATACTAAAATTTCATAAAGATCCGTCCACTAGAAGCAAAGTTATGCTGTCCCGACACGGACGCCGACGACGCCAACACCATACCAATATAAACCGCAAAATTTTTGCGGTCGTATAAAAAAAGAAAGAAACAATTGGTAAGGCATGGACCATTTGATTTTCCTGAGGTGGTGGGTGGAGGCTGGGCTAGGAGTTTTATCTGAGCTAGTAAATTTTTTGGCCCGATTTGTGTTCCAAATGATTTTTTTCCCACCTTCACTATGGTATGAAAATTTGTTGAGCAAACCTTTTTTCTCTAATGGACAGGTGCTGGCCAAAATATTGGTACCCTATGGAAAAAACATGATTTTTGGCCATTTTTTAGTTCTAGTTATTGACCTGGAGGACTGTATGACATTTATAGGCTAGGGGCTAGGTATGGAATGTCACCTCACTAAAAATCTCCAAAATTTTCAAATTTGAATGGCAATGCAAAGAAATGGAAGTTCAATTCAGAAGCTGTACAACTGTAAAAGTGAGAGAAGACACTTTATGTAGGATGTGTACACCAGTACTGTCATGACTGTCTTAGCATGGTTTGTAGTTTTTTGTCTTATATGTATTTATACAAAGTAAGTAGTCTATAGTGGTGTTCAATCGGATGAAAATACCAACCGATTATCTATCGTATTAAATCGGTTAGTCTTAACCGACCGAATATTGGTCATAATGGGTAAACCTGCAATTCTTCCTTTAATATTGCTTTAGGACTTTTGAATAAGTGTCTATAGTATGAAGTGCTTGCTTTTCATTGGAACTAATGAATATATCCTTACATTCTAAATGGTTTAGTTTGTAAATGTGAAATTTGTACATACAAATGTACACAATAAAGCATTAGTTCCTTTGCTTTAATTTAGATAACCACTGACTTTCCCCATAAACCTATGGACTACCTGAAGACTGTTTGGCTAAGTTTGGTTCCAGCTGGCCTATTAGTTTTTCAATTGGGAAGATCTTTGAAATTTTTCCAATAGAATCCAGTGTTAAACTATGATTCACTGGCAGCCATTTTGATAGAATCAAAACTCGCTGGACATATTATAAAATGAGTCTATCTGAGGTGCATTGTGACCAAGTTTTGTTGCAATAGTACTGATAGTTTCAGAGAAAAGGATTTAAAAATATGTTCCCATAAGTCTGATGTTAAACTATGCTCCCTGCTGGTGGCCATCTTGTTTCAGGTATAGAATTTTTTTGTACAGGGGATAACCCAAGGATTTCTGTAACTTATTTTAGTTCCATTTGGGCAAGCAGTTTGTGAGAAGAAGATCTTTATATATGCGTCCCATAGGCTCCAGTATTAAATTATGTTCCCTTCTAGCGGCATCTTTGAACCCAAAAACAACGTTTTGTATAGGGACCACCCAAGGACTGTTGTAACCAAGTTCATTTTTCCAATTGGCCCAGTAGCAGAGGAGAAAATCTTTAAACTAAGATGTTCATGACAGACAGACAAAGAAGGACAATGGAAAGCTGATGGAAAGACTAGGGAATGACAGATGGATGACAGATGCAAAGTGATGACAAAAGTATATCCTGGATTTAGCAAGCTGAGCTGAAACTGATCAGGAAGGGCAAGTTTCCAAATGTATTAACTTTTCATGGCCTTCCTATTTTTTCCCTAAAGGTCACATGTACTTTTAGTTAACCAATTATCAATGGATTGAAGAAAATCTCAATCGATTAATCACATCTGGATAGCCAACCGACCGATTTGAGACATTTTCCGATCATTGGAACACCACTAGTAGCCTACCACACCAAAAATGACATTTCTAGTTACTTTCCTGCCTATTATGGCGTATTATATTTGCAATTCTTCAATGAACATACCTATATTCCTTGAGTAACACCTTTAACAACTCTTAAACTCCTGTCTGCTCGTCAAGCAATCAAGCTTCTATATAATTCTATTGTATACCAATTTGTCATTACTGGAGTATGAAGGTAAACCCCTTCAGGCAGTACAAATTGGTATACAGTAGAATTTCTATAGAACTCTTGATTGGTTGATTGACAAAGAATAGACAGGAGTTTTGAAGGAGTTATTATAGGTGTTACTTGAGGAATATTGGTATGTTCATTGAAGAATTGCAAATATAATACGTTAATGAGCCAGGAAATCCGCTGTTATTATCATTCTTTTCAGCAATAGGGTACTAAAATTCTCCAATGTGCTTATAAACAATCTTAATCTTATAAACTAGTATGACATTCTAGCAAGTCAGTTCCAGTCTTTAAACTAAACCTCAGCATGATGACTTTTCCATGTATGGAGGGTCGTCAAGAACAAAAAAATTCAAACACAGTCTCGAGAACGACATATGATGTATAATGAGAGGAATAGGCAACTCATATACACAATTCAAGGCACAATTTAAAATCTGTAGCAAGGTACAACACATGTATTTGATATTCATTCACTTTGGAGCCAATAACTAAAAAGCTGTCCTTGGATTTTAATAAAGTGATGGTTCTCTGAAAGCTGAAGGAGCTTTACATTTGTATTTCATTTCCTTATAGCAATTAGTACTTTCTTCAATACATTACTGAAATCGTAAACAAAACATTTTCATTGAAATGCTTGTCAATTACTGTTTACATCATGGATTTCCTAATCATGCTAATGTTTTGTTTTAATCTGCACTGATGAGACATAAGTTGTCGAAATGCGCATATGCAGAATCTTAATTCATAGTAACCTCGGTATTTTGTTATTTAAAATACAACACAATTTGGACCTAAATTCAGGCTTTAAAATTGAGTAATTTATGGAATTAATTACAAAATTGATATTTTCCTAAAATTTATCAACTACTGTACTCGCAGAACAACTTAAGAGACCATCATTATTGTAAGTATGCTGTTTTAATGCTTTTAAAGATAGTGTCAGAAAATTTACCAACTCTCTCAGTTTTTATGACCATCTTTTGCAAATAAAAATTTTGATGCAATATATCATTAAACTGATAAAAATCAGAATTGTTAAGAGCTATTTCATCTTAAGGGGGTCCTTTCGGAATATTATACCCAAGATAAAATGCTGTCATCCACTAGGAAAATTTGTAAACAAATGTCACGACATTCACAGGTGATCAGCTGTGAAAATATCTCTAAGTCTTCAGAACAGTTTTGAACGACAGTGATAAGCTTTCAGACAAAATTATTCTGTAACAGCGTTTGAAAATAAGGCACATTTTTATACTGACGTTAATTTGAATACCTATATTATCTATATAATTCTTTTCAATGTTCAGGAAGACCAAAACAACAACAAAGTAATGTGACGTCATGCATTTTCTATTCATGTTTCTTCGGATAACAGTCTTTCTTGTGTACATTGATATGAAAACTCATGAGAGTTTTCAAAAGGAAAATGACCTTTGAACTTCGAGCAAATCTTTCAACATAAAAAAAATAAAAATAAAGAGAAACAATTGCATATAATGAACAAAAACGTTCTGGATGTTGATTTTAAAATTGAAAGTAGGGAAAGGTGTGGAGATAAATTTCCTTAAGAAAACACATGAGATGTTTCGAAATGTAAATTTCGTGTACTCTCTGTACTTTTCATATAAACCAATCACGGAAATTCCACGGAATTTGCCGAGTGGAATTGGCTATTCCGTTTTACGCCTGTGTAATTCATATGAAAACGAACTTCCTGTTTTATGGTAAGCCAAATTTTCAGAAAAATACCCTAAAAAGTATAACCAAATTACTACATTTAATGTAAATTGTGAACACAAAATTGTTAAACATTTTTTCAATTTGTTTACTTGTATTTTAATGAAGCATAACGATGCATTTACTTAAAATAATGGTTTGCGTCGCTACTTTTCTTTTTTTCCATGACACTTTTCGCTTTGAAAACACCGTCAAAAAACCTTTTTAGCTCAACCAAGAAATTAGAGACACCGTGAATTGTTATTTGCAATAAAAGATAAGTTCATAACCATATTTCTTCAGCTATCAATGAAATTGGTATTGTTAATTTGTGTTTTTCTTACTTTTAACCTATATTTCGTATTTTCACGACCCCGGCGGAACATTATTTTTCAGAAAATCGAAAACGAGGTTAAACCATAAAACTTAAATTAAAAGCAGTTTTATGTTTATGATACAAATTCTATAATGCATTCGATATTTATTAAATAAAAGAGCAGCCTGCATAGTGTTGCTGTGCTAAATTATGTATTCTAATGTTTTTCTCCTTTTTTCCCCCAAAACTACTCGAGTCTCTACATAGCTCAACTTGCATACAAATAGTTGTTTGCTAATGGACTTGAATGTGTTTTTCACATAATTAAAAATGTATTTTACTGCCATTTATGTTTGACAGTTTCCATTAAAATAGCTAATATTTTGAAACTGGAATGAATCAAGGATTTACAGAGTGAGAAATGATCTTTGAAATTAAAAGAATTAGTGTACATTTGAGAATGAAATCAAATTGTACAATTCTTTGCTCAAACGTGTTGAAATTAATGTTTTTTTTTTCTGAAAAATTTTTAAATCAATGATTAATGTTGCTATGGTATATTGGTTTACCGATGCATCTAAAGAATTAATTTTATTGAAGTAACCCTCCCCCACCACCCAAAAAAACAAATTCATCTGATTGTGAGAGTATGTATCATCAAGGTTTAATACACTTTTAATAGTGAGAATAAAATTATTTGTTATGATGGGAGAAACATCATGAGAAACAGAATGACTTCATTTACTTACTTTTCTTTTGACTGACCGTTCAGTTCTCTGACTTACCAAATTTTTTTTTAGAAAATAGTTTAATCTTGTACCAGCTAGCATATAACATCTTTGCAGGAAAGCTTATTATTAATTTTAATATGGCCATTATAAAAAAAATCTAGTATCTCATCAAAACTTCTAAAAAAGGGGGAGGGCAAGCAAATTTTTTTTTATCAATGTTTGTGTAAAAAAATGAACAAAAGTTTAAATAAAAAAAAAATTCAAGGTCTGAAAAAAATGGGGTTTATTGCATCCATTGTCCGTTCGGCGTAAACTTTTCATTCAAAGATCTTCTTCTGTGAAACTACTAGACCAATTGGGACCAAACATGGCCATAATAGGCCTTGGGTAGTCCCTTACAAAAAAGATGTTTTTCAGGTTTATGGCACGATATCCAAGATGGCTGCCAGCGGGAAACATAGTTTTAACATTGAACCCCATGGGAAAACACGTTCAAGGATCTTCTTCTCTGAAACTGCTCAGCCAGTTGGCACGAGTCTTGGCCACAATAGTCCTTGGGTGGTCGGACCGCCCTTACAAAAAAGGTATTTTTCAGGCTTGCAGGATGTTCAAGATGGCCAGCAGCACTGGAAGCAGTTTTAGCATTTGACCCTATGGGAAATCACATCCAAAGATCCTCTCCTCTGAAGCTACAAGGCCAATTGGAACCAAACTTGGCCACAATAGTCCTTGGGTGGTCCCTTGTAAAAAAGGTGTTTTTCAGGTCAGCACGGTATTCAAGATGGTTGCCAGTGGGAAACATAGTTATACATGTAGCATATATATTGGACCCTATGGGAAAACACGTTCAAAGATCTTCTCCTGTGAAACTACTGGTCCAATTCGAACCAAACTTGGCCATAATAGCTCTTCAGTTGTCCCTTACAAAAAGGGTGTTTTTCAGGTCAGTGCAATATAGATGGCTGCCAGCAGGAAACATAGTTTTAACATTGGATCCTATGGGAGAACAAGGTCAAAGATCTTCTTCTCTGAAAACTACTGAGCCAATTAGTACCAAACTTGGCCACAATGGTCCTTGGATGGTCCCATTCAAAAAAGGTGATTTTTCAGGTTACCAGGATTTCCAAGATGGCTGCCAGCAGGGAACTTGGTTTTAGGGAAACACAAACAGAGATCTCCTCCTCTGAAACCAATTAGGCATATTGGAACTATAGTTTAATTATATATGGGCTCTTGAACATAAAATGTCTAGATTATCCAAAGGCCATGCAGGTGAGCAATACAGGCTCTTGAGAGCCTCTTGTTTATTTACATATTTATAATAAAGTATGGATAACCACAGAAATTGGAGTAATAAATTTGTGATTTTTGTTGAATTATCTCCGTTGCACATTTGTTCAAATATTAATATTATTTACATTACAGATCTATAAAAGACAATACAGACAACTTTATGCATTAAAAATTAATTGATATGACAATCTGAATAGCCCATTAAAAGGGGTCCTGAAGGATCCACTTTTCACATGATCACTCTTCTAGATTTGTAAAATCTCTTCCATCTTGCATGCATGATTTTTGAATTTCAGGTACCAGTAATTATACAGAAAATGTGAAATCGCCTTTCATAACTACTTTTAGGGTATTATTTTTACAATCATGCTCTCAGAAAGAATTTTCCATGCTTAGACTGTTCAGGACCCCATTAAATTGGGACTTTTTTCTCAGGGTTTTAATTTGGAAATACACACCAAATTCTAGCCTGTCTTGTCCAAACTTAGCCTTCCTTGGGTTATTTCCAACTCTTAATTTTTTTACACTTTTAAAAATTGGATGACTTATATGACTCAATATATAGATATCAGACATCATGACTTTAAGCAGGTCTTAGAAATATGAACATATAATTAAAATGAAAAATTGACTAGACAACGTTTGGCTTGATCAAAAACAATATTATTATTATTATACCCCCGCAAACAAAGTTTTGGGGGGGGGGGGTATATAGGAATCACCCTGTCTGTCCGTCCGTCTGTCCACACTTCTTGTAAGCGCAACTCCTCTTAAACCACTGGGAGGATTTTGATGAAACTTTACACAAAGAAAGGACACTATATGGAGATGTGCATGAAGGAATATAATTATTGTCCGAAACCAGCAAGGGGAGATAATTTGACTTTGACTTTTCATAGATTCCCTATGTATGGGTTACCTCGTAAGCGCAACTCCTCTTAAACCACCGGAAGGATTTTGATGAAACTTTACACAAAGGAAGGACGCTATATGGAGATGTGCATGAAGTAATATAATTATTGTCCGAAACCAGAAAGGGAAGATCTCTAAGTATGAGTTACCTCAAAAGCGCAACTCCTTTTAAACCACTTAAAGGATTTTGATGAAACTTTACACAAAGGAAGGACACTATATGGAGATGTGCATGAAGGAATATAATTATTGTCAGAAACCAGGAAGGGGAGATATTTTGACTTCGACTTTTTGTAGATTCCCTATGTATGGGTTACTTCGTAAGCACTACTCCTCTAAAACCACTTAAAGGATTTTGATGAAACTTTACACAAAGGAAGGACAATATATTGAGATGTGCATGAAGGAATATAATTATTGTTCGAAACCAGCAAGGGGAGATAATTTGACTTCGACTTTTCATGGATTCTCTATTTATGAGTTACCTTGTAAGTGCAACTCCTTTTAAACCACTTGAAGGATTTTGATGAAATTTTACACAAAGGAAGGACACTATATGGAGATGTGCATGAAGGAATATGATTGTCAGAAACCAGGAAGGGGAGGTAATTTGACTTTTGACTTTTCATAGATTCCCTATGTATGGGTAACCTCGTAAGTGCAACCCCTCCTAAAGCACATAAAGTTGTAACACACCGTTATTGTGTCCACACCCACTTAAATTTGCATTTACCATATCGATTCAGGGTTCAATGAGCAGGGGGTATATTTGGCTGCCATACGGCGACAGCTCTTGTTAAAATATAATTTTGTATTAAAATCATTGATTTATTTATTACACAGAAAATCTTTCATCAAACCCCCTATAAAAGCTACACAGGATTCCATTCATCCAACATCCTTTTAAAAAAATATGACATAATACAATGTATATTAAGGACTTTTCAGCTTTTTAAATTTCAATGTTTCATAAATCAAAACACATTTTGATGATAAATTTCCTTTTGGTAGAGTGATTTACTATTGGTGTGTTTTGTTTGAAATATCATATTTATATGTATGACTTGTTTTGACTAAGATATATCACCATGGTCACAGTTGATAATTTTTCTATTATTTTTATGTATTGTTTATTTTCACCATAGATATGAAAAATGAATCCACTGCAAGGGGGAGAGAACCCACCAGCAGCAAAAAAGCTACGGACAGACAGCGGTGAAGCTACAGATGTCACAATGGCAGTACCATCAACAGTTGCTATAATGCCAGCCAGCACCCCTAATGTACAAACAAGGCCAATAAGTCTAACAATATCAAATGGTAAGGAAACTCAGAACTGATCCTTATAAGACAGAAAATGTAAAACTTTGTTGATTTTTATGTGAACACAAATGTTATGGTCATATTATGATACTACACATTTTTTGGCAGAAAGCATAACTTAATGTGATTGAGGGATCATTATGAAATTTTAGAATCTTTCTTTTGCTTCTGTGACACCAAATTTATCTTCATATTATACCCCCACTCGTGAGTGGGTGGTATATTGGAATACCCTTGTCCGTCCGTCCATCCTTCCGTCCGTCCATCCAAAGTTTATCACATTTTTCTCAGCTACTGCTGGGCGGATTTATTTCAAATTTGGTATTTGACTTTATATTTAGAGGGAATGTGTTGTCTGCCATTTTGGTCGCCTTATGTAAATAAATCTGCCAGAACAGACAATTTAGGTCCAAGGATACTCAAACTATGTGCCCCTATTATTGTATCATCATTGACATATATTTTTAATAGAATAATAGATATTGGTATGTTTCCTGATATGCTAAAAAATGCAAAGGTTTCACCTGTTTTCAAAGATGGTGATAGGTGATATCATTTAGTTTTTCTGGACCTTCTACATGGAACACTCTACCAGGCTCAGTGCGAAATTCTAAGAATATTGTGGTTTTCAAAAATAAGCTAAAATTGTACCAGCTGAATAAACAGGGATGCAAATTACCAGGGGCCCAGTAGCCCAAGGCCCCTAAAAATTGACCTGGGCTACTAAAATTTTAAAATCAGTAGCCCAGGTGACTACTGAAATATCCTGCAATTTCGGTTGACAATACAGTACTGGGCTAGTAAATTTTTGGCTGGGCTACTGAATTCTGTTTGCTAGGGGCCCAGCTGGCCACCTCACCAATATTTCCAATGTTCATCCCTGATAAATTTGTATTTTTATAACATTTTGTATCTGATATCACAATGTACTCTTTAACTGTAGTATGCATTATCTTGTGTGTATTCAATATTTTTATTGAGGGCCTCAGGGAAGATTAGTTTGTAGTAGCTGTGTTACCCTCTTAAAATAAAGCTTTTATTATTATTATTATTATGATGTCAACTTCCTGTTTTGCAGAACTTAGCCATTTTTCCCTTTATTGAACATTGTGAAAATTTTCGTTGCACTTTTCTCACTACTGCTGGGCCGATTTATTTCAAATTTGGTATTTGACTTTATATATAGGGGGAATAGGTCGTCTGCCATTTTGGTTGCCTTAAGATATCAACTTCCTGTTTGATGGGATATAGCCATTTTTCCTGTTATTGAAGATATTGAAAATTTTCGTCGCACTTTTCTCAGTTACTCCTGGGCGGATTTATCTCAAATTTGGTATATGACTTTATATTTAGTGGGAATGCGTCATCTGCCATTTTGGTTGCCTTATGATGTCAACTTCCTGTTTGGCTGGACTTAGCCATTTTCCCTTTATTGAACATATAGAAAACTTTTGTCCCACTTTTCTCAGTTACTGCTGGGTCGGTTTATTTCAAATTTGGTATTTGACTTTATATATAGTGGGAATGCGTCATCTGCCATTTTGGTCGCCTTATGATATCAACTTTCTGTTTGGCGGGACGTTGCCATTTTTTCCCTTTTTATACAACCGCAAAAATACTGTATGGCGCTGGTGTCGGCGTCTGTGGACAGCATAACTTTGGTTCTAGTGAACGGATTGTTACCAAATTTTAGCATGATGTTTGTTGGCACAAGCTTAAGCCCGGGTTTTAATTTCGCGTTCCCTGCCCAACCCGTTTTTGAAAAAGAGGCAAAAAAAGGGGTTAAATTAGGTATTTTCGTGTCTGTGGACAGCATAACTTTGGTTCTAGTGGACGGATTGTTTTCAAATCTTAGTATGATGTTTCTTGGGACAGTTGAGAAACGTTTTTTTCCTTTAGTTTTTGGCCCCACCCATTTCAGAATTAGGGGCCAAAAAAGCCTTAAATTGGGTGTTTTCACATATTTGAATGTAGAATCTTTATTATTTATTGGATTTTGATGGGGTTTGTTTCAGTGTGCTCCTGAGGAAATTTCCAATCTGGAGTATGCCAACGGATTTCACGTAGCATGTACCGCTCACGAGATAAATGGGGCCCAACAGGGGCTAATCTCAAAAAAATTATTTTTTTTATTTTAAGTCCGATTTTGATGCAGTTTTTTTTCAATGGAGTCCTTGTGAAAAATTGATATGGCACTCAGCTATTAGATTTTTGGTAACTTGTTTCCTTTCCCAGCTATGAGGGGCCGGAGGGGCCAAAATTGCGAATTTGCAGATAATGTGGAATTTCTATTTTTCATCGGATTTCAATGGGATTTTTTTCTTTGGATTCCCCTTGATCTAAGCTTTCAGA
>MJUU01023107.1:181563-208283 GCA_002080025.1 Modiolus philippinarum
ATAACAGTAGTTCTTAACATGTTACTACAGAAATAATTGATGGTGCTTATTCTCATTTTACCAGGAATAATCACTGTATAACCTGTACTTTGACTTGATATAAATTTAGGGCTAGAATAAAGTCAAAAAAAGTATTGAAATTTTTCTGAGGGGGTAATTTTGCTAAAATTTACGATGGAGAAATAGTTTATATTAAAGTTTGGTATGTGAAAGCAAAATTTTTGAATTTGATAAGTGAAAAAATGTTTGTCCCACAAAATTGCTAAAGTATATAAAGGATGTCAAATTAGAATGGTGTATATGTTTCAGTGCATTTGGATGTCCTTACTCAGCTTTGAATATGAATAGAGAATCAACATTACAAGATCGGTTAGGGTCTACACGTGCTGAAGAAGGACAGTCTGCTTTATACCCTGGTTCTGGTGATGAACAGTCATTAGATGGAACAGATTTCCCTATACCAGATCCACCATCTCCAGAGTCTCCAGAAGTTGAGAAGTAAGAAAGATTTTGTGTACTATCACTGATTTAATATCCATTTCTGAAAATTGGAATCTGCCGGTGTGCATTTAGTAAAGAGATTTAAAAAATTCAACTTGATCATTTGTGTGTCACCTGCTGTAAGCAGAACTGATATCAGTAAAGATAAATTTTGAAATTTAGAGTATTTTCATGTCACTTGCAATAAGCAGAGCTGACACATATCTCATCATTCCTTGTCCTGTGTCATTGGATCTCATTGTCATCTGTTTTTTTGTTGATCCATCTTCAAAACTGTAAAATAGAATAAAAGGATAACAGGAAACGCCTACAATGGCCGAAAAACATAGTCAGATGCCACAATGTACCAAGGAACTGCAAAAAAAAAAAAAAACACAATAAAAAACAAAGACAAACATAAACAACGATAGGAACTCAGGACAGCCGGACTTGGTACCGGTACTAGCAAAAGCCAGCAGTAGGGTTAAACTGGTCTATGGGTACCCAAACCTCCCGTTTTCTCTGTCCCGTTTCCCTATAGTATAATAAACATGCGAATAAAACCCAAAACAGACTAACTCCACGACCACAATCTTGAAAAGGAAAAGGGGACAAAACTTTAATTTTGAAAGATGGTCAAGGAGTGCTCGCCGCTAAACTGCCATACTAGCTCAAGGAGTCTAGTCTGCTGGTAAAACACTGTCACACTACGGATGAAAAGTCAAACTCAAAACTCCCAGATGGGTTTGGTAAAGAATCATCATGTATTTCAGTAGACATCAGCAGTATCAGTGAGAGGCCAGTATGTGTGTAAAACCCTCAGGTCCTTGCAAGTCCTATTTCAACCAAACTTTCAGGATATGTTATTTACCTGATCTAGTTGTGCACAAGATATGTATGCCTAAAATCTAGATTTTACAGAATTTATTGGTTCGCCTAGCCAAAAATAGCTCATTTATTAAATCTGATCTTTTAATACACAATTCCTTCAAATCTGTAGGTCAGATTCCAACCAATATTTCAACTCATGCTTGTCAGCTGATGAAGCTGTGCTTCTGATACTTAAATTTTTGATTTTACAGATTTAAGAGGTTCACCAAGCTAAAATAGCTCATTTGTAAATCTTCAACTCCTTCAAAACTTTAAAGGTTTAACTGACTTAATTTTGACTTGTTCATTTCTATTAACTGTAACTTCAATTTTATATTTCTTATAAAACCATAGAAAATTGCCAGAAAATTTACGAATTAATGTTTTAATTATTCTTCATATCAGGAAATGTCCTACACCAGGCTGTGATGGCACAGGTCATGCAACAGGTCGATTTACATCTCATCATAAAGTATCAGGGTGTCCTCTAGCTCAGGAGAATCTCATAGAGAAACAAATGCAGCAATATAGGCAACAGTATGAGGGTAAACCTGCCTTCAAAGTGAAATCTACCAGGGGGCGGAAACCCAGGTTTGTATTACATATAGGTACCGACACAGTAAATCCACAAGGGGACAGAAACTCAGGTTTGTATTACATATAGGTTTAGACAGCAGTAAATCCACCAGGGAGTGGAAACACAGGTTTGTGTTCAATTAGACAGCAGTATGATGGTAAACCTACCTTCAAAATGAAATCTACCAGATGATGGAAACCCAGGTGGCAGTTAATCCACATTGAAACCCGTGTTTGTATTACATATGGTTGTAGACCGCAGAGGACAGAAATCCAGGTTTGTATTACATATGGTTGTAGACAGCAGAGGACAGAAATCCAGGTTTGTATTACATATGGTTGTAGACAGCAGAGGACAGAAATCCAGGTTTGTATTACATTTAGGTAATGACAACCTCCCCAGGCCATGACAGATTGATATAAAATAGTATTGTTGGACAATTCCAAAGGACCCTGAGTGTTTTGATTAGCTAACAAAAGCAATCCTCCAAAAACTTTTTCCAATATATGTTGTAGCAGAGCAATACCTGTTGGTCAAGAAAATAACATGAATGCTTATTTGGTTACACAATATGAAATTAGAAGACAATGGACAATAAAATAAATAAATAAGGGATTGGCATGATGTCGGTCTGTCATGCTTAGAACAAATTTGCATGTGTAGGATTATGTTTGTAACAGGTAAAGATAAAATTCAAATTTCAATAGAATAACTCGTAAACTCACAGTGAATGCTGCAAAAACTGTGTTCGCATAAAAAAGCAATATTACCATTAACTACATTTTTATGAAGTGTCTATTTTAACATTGAAAAATTTTAAATCTTGTTATAGTTGAAAATTTCATTATAGTTGATTAATGATTAATGATTATAGTTGTCCATTTATTTTTGATACATGTAGTTGATAATTATTGTTTTACGATTTCTTGTCACTAAGTTATGGCAAGTATTTTTATTTAAGAAAAAGTGACAAATTTATACAGTTAAACGGTCATTCTGAATATATACCATAAATCAAACTCTTAATGGGAAAAGGATAGCTATAATTTTTTGTACATATTTACAGTTCACTTACTAACTGTCATAAGTTCTATTTTATATTATACAGTTACTGTCTTTTGTTGAGGTAAATGTGCAGTGTTATTGACTTATGGGAAAACAGATATTCACCGAGCCGCATGGCGAGGTGAATATCTGTTTTCCCAAAAGTCAATAACACTGCACATTTACCGAAACTAAAGACAGTAACTGTTTTATTCTATTATCCGATAAATACATAATAATTCTTTAGTTATCATGTATTATACCATACACCTAGAAATTTTCTATGGGTGACTTTGGACATTACATAAAATAAATGAAATATATACTTTTGAAAAAAATATTTTGTGGATAAGTAGAACAATAAATATATTTTAATTATAATCTTTACTCTCAGTATTCTCAGATTCTAGCTAACACTGAGTTTTCAACTTTTGACTTGCAGGAAATGTACATGTAAATCATATTGATAGAACTATACGTTTTTTGTTTTCAAAGGAAATTTGAGATCCAAAATAATATGAAGTGAATGAACTCGTACTTTAAAAGTATTTGCTTGTAAATCGAAAAAAGGTTTGATATGTTCTGTGATACTAGTATGTGCCTTTTTCAAAGAACGATCAGTGTTATTTGCAACCTTTTAGTAATACTAGTATTTAGTAACCAATAAGATTTTTGAATTATTCTGCTGTCGCCATTTAGTTGTTCTGACGAGGCTTTAAACAACAGATGTTCGTTAAAAGAGTCAGCTTCGTCATTTATCTTTTTCTGATTGTTCCATACTGGTGGGAGGATTTGGAGAAGGGAGGGGATTGACATTTTTATGCAACCAGCGAACGTTCTTTAGAAACTTTATTCAAAAAAATATTTTTTTATCCGTAATAATGGATCTGTATAATGTGCGACGATTCTGCGATATGTGTTGTCGACATCCGAACCCTAGTGAGATTTTTTCCCAAAATATTGTGTGAACGACTTTACCAGTGTTCCGCTGGCTTTTTAAGTATGTTAAGTGTCTTGCGTTTTCCATATTTGTACCATTTTCCGCAGATCAATACAAGCGAATCGTCTTTTCTTTAGATGTAGCCATTCTGTTTCTAGTGATGCCATGACGTCACGCGACAATGTTACATAGCAATATGATTGGACGATATAAAAACGGGATTTCCCTTTTTCTAAAAATATGTCGCACGTGACGTTTCCCGCGGTGAATAAATATCCTTTTCATGGAGTGAATATCCTTTCTATCGAGTGAATATCCTTTTTTATTCATTTTAATGTCAATGCAATTTTCACCATTAGTATTTATATATTATAGAATAATTAGTTTTATTTACCAAATATTGAAAAACTGTCACATCAATGTTTGTTTTCTTGCAGAAGTTTCTATTTAAATATGGGGGACAGAGGACCTTTCAAATCTCATGCTACTATGAAAAAGGAGAAAGAAATAAAGGAAACAAAAGGTACTTGAAACTGATTTTCTTGTGATGTATTGAAGGTTTCACTTGTCATGCTGATCAATACATGTATATGAATTAGTGAAAACAATATTGAATTATCTGGTTGGTTTCATAGGCAATCTGGTACCTACATATTGCTCTGGTTGTAATTTCTAACATCTTTTATCACTTTGTCGTGATAGTTCTGCTTAAATAACTTTGTGAAGATATACAATTACAGTGCAAAAGCAAATAAGTGAAAATATACCGGCCTTACTTTGGTAAATATATGTAAGACAAGGTTTAATTGATTGGATGAATCAAAAACTTATTTTAGAAGGCAAATATTCATGAAGGTTTCTTTCATATAGTGCACCCTCATTTACATTGCCACTTTTGGGATCATGGAAAATTTTGGTAATAAATGAGGGTGGGAAGATATCAAGGGAAAATATTACAAAGAAACCATGCAAGTTTTTTTTTTATGCCCCCGCCTCTAGGCGGTCGGGGGCATTAAAGGGAAAATTCGCAAAAAAATTAAAATTTGATATTATTTTCCATTTGTATAAATGAACCAGTATACATCTTTATTAATGTTTTGTTCCAAAGGATAAGTGCATGAGATCGATATTTCGATGAGATTGACTTCGTTGTGCGGGTCGCCATTTTGCCATCCTTTCGATAAAAATTGTCAAGATATGTCTAATGACCTTAGAGATACCAAATAACGGTGACCTACCGTTTCCATCATGTACATGGGAAGCAGACGATTGTCTAACTAAATGATTGTATATAAGCGTATTATATACTTTTCCTGGTTTTGTTCAAATATTTTGATCACATCTAGGTACAAAACCAACATTTTATTTTAAAAAAAAAATTGAAAATATAAAAAAAGGTGCAATGCGAAATTCTGACCATGGATGTAATAAATCTATGTTCTGACGAGCAGACTGCTCTACAAATAATTGAAATAATATTAGCCGGGATAATAAGACACACCGACAGGCAAATTTTTGACAGATTGTTGTCCAACAAAACAACAAACCTGTTTATTACCCCCAATCAACAAACATGTACTTACCTGTGGCCATGACAGGAAGTTTTAGCGTGGTTTATACTCTGGCCCCTCTCTCTCTCACCCAAACACTAATACACAAAACTTTCATACAGTAGGATAAATTCCGATTCATAAGCGAAAGTAATATGTCATGTTTATCCATCAATGTTACCTAACCTCGGAGGCATGCAATTAAAAACAGAAGGAATAAACATCTCTAGTTTTGAATCCCAAAAGGAAATAGATGTACCCAGGAAAGGCACAAACTTTGCCAATTTATCTTAATGTTCTGATGACAGCCCAAATACTTTTCAACTATAGCGAGCAGTGCTTAGTACACTATCATTAGTACATGGCATGTATTTCACAGAAAAGCATTACTTTTTTATGGTTTATATCATTAACGCGTTCTCTATCTTGTATCCCTTGCATTTTTAAAGCATTTTGTGTATTTGTCATATTCTTTTCTTTACAAACGCGATATTTCTAGTGGACCCACAAATTCGGACATATTTTTTAAGATTGCTTGCCGCTTGTCAATGTTGAAGAATAATGCAACAGTTAAAGAAAGAGAACATAAAAAACTTTTATGTAAATAAATAGCTTAGTATATCAAAATGATATTATGCATCCTTTCATATACAAAATTAGGATTTGCGCGTTCAATTAAATTATTTCAATCGTATAAATTCGTAAAGACAAAAGTATTTTTATTTAAATTCCTTTGGGGTTTATTTACATCCTTTTTATTTTTTGATTATTGGCCACATCAAAAATCATCTGTGCGATTTAAATTACGTAAACTGATCTGTATCGATGCAGACTTTTAGAGATATTTCCCATGATTCAGTAGTAGGTTTTGACGTCACAACCTACAATTACAGTTAAAATATATTATAGAAATTCTTCAATAACTTTTTTATTTTTTCGAATTTTTTAATAAAACTTGAAACATATGCATTTTTCATTACAAGGAACAACATAAGCCAACATGTAAAAANGAGCTACAAGGGGTCAAAGGGGCCAAAATTGCAATTTTTCTAAATGTGTCATATCTTTATTTTTCATCAGATTTAGATGGATTTTTTCTTTGAATTTCTATGGATGTAAAGTTTTAGTTGATAGTACATATTTTGCATAGCTCTTATGGTTTTTTATCAGTAAGTAATCAAAAGGGTTTTTTCCCTATTTTGTTTCTAGCTAATAATTGTGTCTAGCTTCTTTTTGTGTCCATCTAATTATTGTGTCAAGCTCTTTACTGTGTCCACATTCACTTTAAACTACCTTTGTTGAAATTTCAGTGGTCGACATGCTGCGGTCGTATCATGCTGCGCTCGGCGTAGCCCTTTATTTTTTTTTTATAAAGAGGCACCTTAAAATTTTATGAAGATAGTGGGAAATTGCCTTTAAGAGGGGAAGTAAAATGATTATACCCCCGCTACATAGTACATGTAGTTGGGGTATACTGGTTTTCCTCTGTTCGTCCGTTTGTTTGTCCGTCCGTAACCACGTTTTTCTCAGCAACTACTTTACAGAATGAAATCATATTTTGGCAAAAGCTTTCTCATGATGGTACGATGTGTATATGCAGATTTCAAGGTTACCGCATAAGTACTTCCTGTTTGCCGAGACTTCATTGTTTTTTTTTATTGTTGTACAGCATATGGAATTTTTCGTCACAATTTTTTCTGAAACTGTAAGAGGGATTCAATTGTTGTTATGTACAGAGTTTCCTCATGGTCCAATCTATTGTATATTCGGATTTCAAGGTTGCGCCGTAAGCACTTCCTGTTTGTGGAGACATCATTGTTTTTCATTGTTGTACAATATATGGAATTTTTTCGTCACAATTTTTTCTGAAACTGTAAGTGGGATTCAATTGTTGTTTTGTACAGAGCTTCCTTATGGTTCAATCTATCGTGTATTTGGATTTCAAGGTTAAGTCATAAGCACTTCCTGTTTGCAGAGACGTTATTGTTTTTCATTGTTGTACAATATATGGAATTTTTCGTCACAGTTTTTTCTGAAACTGAAAGTGGGATTCAATTGTTGTTTTGCACGGAGCTTCCTTATGGTCCAATCTATAGTGTATTCGGATTTCAAGGTTAAGTCATAAGCGCTTCCTGTTTGCCGATATGTCATAGTTCTTCTTTTTTGTTGTACAACATATGGCATTTTTTGTTACAATTTTTTCTGAAACTGTAAGCGGGATTCAATTGTTGTTTTGCACAGAGCTTCCTTATGGTCAAATCTATGGTGTATTCAGATTTCAAGGTTATGTGATAAACACTCCTTGTTTGCAATGACGTCATTGTTTTTCATTGTTGTACAATATATGGAATTTTTCGACACAATTTCTTTTGAAAATGTAAGGCAGATTCAATTGTTGTGCAGACAGTTATAGTTGAACATGTTGGTTACTAGGATTACCGGTATATCATTGTGTTTATACTTGTACTGTGTCCACACTTGTACTGTGTCCTCACCTGTATTGTGTCCTATTCAGTTAAATTTGCACTTGCCACATTGATTCAGGGTTCAATGAGCAGGGGTATATCAGGCTGCCATTGGGCGCCAGTTGTTGAGCACTGTACTTACATGTATATGACCATGAAATGTGTTTGAATCTACGCAGTACAAATAAAACGTAAGACACATCTAACAGTATATACTGTCTTCAACATATCTAACCTTGTCACATCAAACTATTACAGTAGAATACTAAAGGACTAAAAGGACAAGATAATTACCAAAATCAATGTCCAGAAACATGGTAAAAACGAGAATACAGAAAAACAAAGACATGAGGAATCCACAAAAAAACACCCAAATAAAACCTAACATTCAAAACTAAGACACTCACAGTGTTAACTCCTATAAAACTGAGAGCATAATCATGTGCTTTGAAAGGCACCTTGAATATAACATGTTGCAATTTTTCTTGTACATATATTTTATTGTATATATTTATTCATATATATTGTTTTGATAACTTGAACAGTTTCCAATAATGAGGAGAGAGGATTAGACACATCCATCCATAAATCAGTATTTACATCATCATCAATGTTAAAACCTTCAAAAGATCTGCCACTTGGCTGGGAACAACATTCCAAACTTCTACCTGGCCTTAGTAAAGGAACAGATGTTAGCAGCTGGACTGTTGACAATGTCTGCCAATTTGTACGCAATTTACATGGGTGTGAGGAATATGTCAGAACTTTTAAAGAAGAGGTAATTGTTTTGAAACACACAATAAATGCAAAATAGTTTCATTTATAATCTGTATTTCATAAAGTTTTCAGCGCAACTACTTTAATCAGTACTTTGCTATGTTGTACAGTAGACTCCATGAAATCAAATATCGGATAAAGGAATATATCGGCAAATCGAATATGATTTCAAAACACCAAACCATTTACCATAGTTATAGTGTTAATTTCTCCGCCTAATTGGATATCGGATAAGAGAATATATCGCCTATTTGAATAAAAAATTTGCGGCTTGTGCTGATCAGAGTTATTGAAATCGAATATTCTAATTACAGGTAACTACAGGTAAACATTCGTGCGGAAGTGTCAACAGTTGACGAAGCCATAAATCTGCCAGGAAATCAATAAATATTACCTAATTAATAAAAAATAAAACATAAATAGTGTTCAGTTCTTTTGTTTTTGTATATTCATAAGTTTTAATAGTGAGAATTTTGTTTGGTTTTGTGTATTTCTGTCTAGGCACAGCGAGATCGTGAAGTCAGAGGTAATTTGCATATTGCTGTATGTCTATACAACGAAAATCAGTAACAAAATGTATTTAATAAAAGAATAAAATATGATTTGAATTCCTTTTTATTGCTTTTGTATTTAATTAAATTTTTTTGGATGGAAATCATTTGATTTGTCAATGGTTTTGTGTATTTCTTGTGTAAAACAGAGCAAGGGAGGTAAATGTCGACGAGAATTCATTTGCATAATTTGCATATTTGTTTGAAGTTCCTGTGAGACATTGCACAGCGGTTATAAAACATAATTTATTACAAGAAGTCAGGCATAGGTCCATGGATCATGGTGTATGTCTATAAAAAGTCTCCAAATTGTGTAATCAGGAAGATTCTACAAAGATCGATCGCTGACCTACCAGCCGCCATTTTGTTTACAAACTGGCTTTACCCTAAGTTATTTTTAGCACATGATGAAAATTGTAACTATACGATCCAATAAAGGGATGATTACACACTGATGAGAGGAAATAAAAAACACAAAACAGAGGAAAATAACTTTATTCAGATACATAAACAGTTTTATTTATTTTTTAATACATGGTTTAATTTCCAACAGTCAGCACAGTTTGACCCGATTACGATGGTGACGTAATCTGTCAAATTTACAATGATTCTACAATGAAAACAATTGATTTTAGCTACAAAATGTCTATAAATGAGGTTCTAGGATACAAAGTTTCTACATTGTGTCGTGCCCTTCAACATTTCAACCTCTTCTTGTCAACAGAATGATTCCCCATTGCCGAAAATAGGTTTACCGGACAATCGAATACTCCGGCAAATAGAATATTTTTTTTTTGACAATTCTTGTATCCGATTGGGCAGAGTCTACTGTACCTCCGTATATTCTTGTAGATAAAACAACTTGTAAGCTCAAATGTCAGCTATGGTCCAGATGAACATACAGACTCTTAAGAGCCTCTTGAATTACTGTGGAAGTACTTTTATTCATGAACATCAGTTTCATAAATAAAACTGTTTCGTGGGTACTTAAATTAGTGGTTTCATATTCCATACATTATAGCTCAAGGGTAAAGATGCGCTTCATTGGGAACTTTTCTTTTTATATTTATTTCATTTTTATTTTCCATGTCAATACATATGATAAAGCATTTACATACAATACAAATATTATTAAATATCAAACAGTTTTGTACAATTTTGTGCATGTGTCCCCTGCAACCAGTAGGAACCCAGCAGCTCAAAAGCTCAGGAATGTAACATAAACATTTCTTGAAAACTAATTACAAAAATAAATTGTTGGTCTACTGTGTCTCCACTGGTGCCCAAGGGAGGCATGCACAGAAAACAATGTGGTATGTCAACATCAACATGGTTTTTATCATATTAAAGAGAAAAAAACACTCCCAAAAAGAATGAAATTTTAAAACAATTCTAAAAAAAATAGATGAATAAGAATTGAAAAAAAAACAAGTAACAGAATAAGTAAATAAAAGAAATGTAATTTGGAAAAGTAAATAGGTCTGGTCAGTCAAGATAGTTGAAATTTATTTGTGTTATTATATTAATGATTTGAAAAATTATACATTAAATTTAAACAGCACTAGAGAAATTGTTAAGCTGATCCTCAAATGGAATATTTTAACATATAAATATTCCAATTAAATTTATGTCAGGAACTTAATTTCTTGGTTTAAGGGAACCACCAAATCCACGAAAATTGGAACTCCACGAAGATAAGTACTTTCTCAGTATTATCATGTCAAATTACACCTTCAAATTAAAGGAGTTAATTTTGTGATGGTAACTTTTATATAATTTAATGTAATGCATCAAGTTTGTAACATTTTCTTTTCATATTCTTGAAAATTAAAAGCAAGAAAAAATACATGTGAAGAAAAATTGTTGTACACTTGTTGTTTTGCAGCTCTTTACTGACAGTGAGGCTACTTGAAAGAGTATTGTTCTTTGAGGATGTAGAGGGAATCATAAACGTATTGTTTTCTGATTCAAAGTTTTTATTGTTACAAATTGGGCAGCAATGATGAGTTGAGAATATCCTAAATACTCTTCACCTTTATATGGAAACCCATGGAAATGTGATTACAGTGCTATGCACTGGCCTTTAAATTTCTTTATCGGTAATTTGTATGAGTTTCCTTTGATCTCACGAAGCAAATATTTTTCGGTATTTACTACTGCCCGAATACAAAAAAATATTGGCAAAAAGAATCTTAGGCCATGCCTACTTTGTCAATCAGAATCAATGAAACAGAAAAGAAATATACATCTATAGAGACGCTTACCGGGTCGTACAAATTCTTTTACTAATCAATACTTGTCAATTTCACGATTTGTTGAAATTTAATATTCATTTTCAAAATTTGTTCTATTAAATAATTTTGTTAATTACCGATAAATAGAAAATTAGAAGTTTTGTTTTTGATACAAGAAATATTGGCTCCAATAATGGACTCGCCCACAAGGGGCTTGTCTGTTATTGTTTGCCAATATTTCTTGTATCAAAGACAAAACTTCCATTATTCTATATGTATTGTTCACAAGTAAATAACACTTCCCAACAACTTGAATGAAAGTATGGAAAAAGTAGTTGTATAGTAATAAAAATGACGAGATGTATTCAAAATCCCTATATTAATTTACCGTTTTCGGTTGAATATAAAAAGCATTGGAATATAAAATGCACCACCTTTCTTAGCATAAAACCTGGAGAAAAATCTAGTTTGTATATATAAAATGCAGGAAATAGATCGTGATTAGAAGGTAAGTGTTCATGGCACAATTTCCTATAATTTTGGTATTACTTTCATCTTACTGTCTCGCCATCATGAAATTCATAACATTTATTGAGAAAAATCGGACTAAAACCTTAGAATTTCTTCTTATTTCGGCTAATTTTGCTGAAAGAGTTGTCCAGCGAGGTAACCAGAAATGCTTAATTGATAAGAAATATAAAAGAGGTAACGGATGAGAATTGTAATATATTCGTAAAATATCATCTAGAACATTAGGTTGTCCTTGATTACTATCCAAATAGTCAGCTCATTAGGGAAAAATCAGTAATCTAATTGTTCCCCAGAGGGTGATATAAAATTACACTAAAATTACCTATAAACATCCGGGTCAACATAAACAAACATGGCGGCTCCCAATACACGTTTTCTCTCGCCAATAAAATGTTTTATCAATGACAACATGGATGAAACATCAAATTAACGTTCTAAAATGAATTGAAAATCAGAAGGTAGGGCAAGATGCTGAACTCTTCCAAACATTGTCCTAATTAACAACGATAATCAGGTCATTCTAACTCTTGAGAAAAAATGTCAACTCTATCTGTTTGGGAATATAAAACGCACCCCCTTCTGCAAAAAGACATTTTGATGTAAAATCCTGCGTTTTATATTCAACGAAATACTATATTGTACTTTATCCACTGGATGTGCCTTTGCTATCTTGATAATTTCAAATAATTATATACCTATGACATTAAAATACATGTCCTTTCTCTTTCCAGCAAATTGATGGTGAAGCTTTCCTACTGATGAATCAAACAGATCTGTTAAAAATTTTAAACTTAAAACTTGGACCTGCTTTAAAGATCTATAATAGTTTATTGGTGTTTAAAAATACTATGGATGTTTAATGTGATACAGAATGAAGATTGTTAGATATACATGTATGTTTTGTTAATGTTTTATATTTACTATGCAGTGCATAGCACTGATGTTTATAAATGAGAGCTTTTTGTCACACCGGTATCATTTATGGATAAGTGATAGATATCTGTATTTCAGTATGAATTGTTTGTGAGAGTATACAAGTGCTTTGTATGAGAGATAATAAGTATGCTGTTGGAAATCTAGATAATATGTATGATAGAGGATATAATTGGATAAGTGCAGATAATCTGGACAATTTGAAAGAGATATATCATTTGTTTCGTAAAGATAATCAAGATAGTGTTGTATAAAAGAGGAGAATCTTTTGTTTCTTAGCAGATAATCTAGATAGTGTTTATGAAATAAGAGACATGGGATTTAGATATCATTGGTTTAAAAATAGTGTGTAAGAAAGAGGATGTCATTTATGTATTAAAGGGGAGATACATGTATCATTATTCAAGTGCAGGTTGTCTAAATAGCTTGTATTAACGAACATATATCATTGGTCAAGTTCAGATATTCTAGAAAGCTTGTATGCAAGAGAAGATATCATGGGTCAAGTGCAGATATTGTGGACCGTGTGTATGAAAGAGAAGATATGATTGGTCAAGTGCAGATATTGTGGATCATGTGTATGAAAGAGAAGATATGATTGGTCAAGTGCAGATATTGTGGATCGTGTGTATGAAAGAGAAGATATGATTGGTCAAGTGCAGATACTCTCTATATTGTGTATGAAAGAAGAGATACATGTGTCATTGGTCAAGTGCAGATATTGTAGATAACATGTATAAAAGAGGAGATGTCATTGGTTAGATGCTGATATTGTAGATAAAACATGTATGAAAGAGGAGATGTCATTGGTCAAATGCAGATATTGTAGATAGCATATGTGAAAGAAGAGATATCATTAAATCTAGAGAGTGTGCATGAAGGGATTGGAAGTTATTCATTTTATATTTCATTTATATTGCCTTACAACAAAGATGTGGTAGGGGATGGGGGTAAGTCAATTCATTAGGGAATGTCTCTTTGCATTACTAAAATTGAGGATTTGTTGTACCTCAGGTGGGACAGCACTTACAAGTATTGAAATAATTGTACTGGTCATCCATAACCTAATCTAATAAATTATATCAGTAATACATGGTTCATAACCAAAGTATCATGAGCATCTGTCCACATATGATCTGTGTCACTTTTCATGATCAGAGATTAAGGTCCTGGAATAAAATTTAAAATGTGCACATAGAGCTAGTTGACTTTAATTTATTTGCTGTATCCCATTGAAAAAGACAAAATCCTGGTTGATACTTTAAATATCAAAGGTAACTAATGTATTTTTTTTATTTAATAGGTACAACAAGAACCATTGACATACAATTTTGTAATTTTTTTTTTGTGATCATGCCTATGATAATAGGCATTGGCTAAGAAGTTTACTTCATGATTCATATATTTAATAATGGGGAAAAAACATTACTTCTAAGATGTATAATTGATTGAGACCTGAGAGGCAAGAAATGCAGGAATGCATATTATTGTATAAATTTTTTTTGTGATCATGCCTATGATAATAGGCATTGGCTAAGAAGTTTACTTCATGGTTCATATATTTAATCATGGGGAAAAACATTACTTCTAAGATGTATAATTGATTGAGACCTGAGAGGCAAGAAATGCAGGAATGCATATTATTGTATAGCAAAATAATATATTTCCTTCAGAAAGCAACCAAAAGTAAGCATAATATAAATTTCCATACTGCACTAGTGAAAGATGACTTAATTGACTTTCTCCAAAATGACCAAACATTGAAGTAATGACAAGAAAAAGATGTGGGGGTTTCTAGATATTGAAAGTACTGTGGATTCATTTTCATTCAAAAATTTGAATTTGTACACTTACGAAAAATACATAGCTTACACATACATTCTCTATCAGTTTTTAAACATCTTTGAGTTTATGGTCTACCAAACATTTAGATTTTGTCTGCACTGAGGAGACATAAGTTGTCGAAATGAGCATATGCAGAATTTAAATTCACAGTAACTTCGGTATTTAGTTATTTCTGTCTTTTCATAAGCCGGGATCAACTGTGGAAATAACTGATACAAAGATAGCTAAATTACTGCATAGTCCCAAATTACGAAAATCAGGAATACTATTTATTCAAGGATTAAAAATGAATTCAAGACTGCTTTTTAACAAATGTATACAAAGATGCAGCTGTAAATTTTATTGTAAGTAAACAAATAGGTAAAATATTTTTTGGTTTCGTTAGAATGGAAAGTGTATTCTTAAATTAAACGATAAATATGTTGGATGGAATATATGACAATATATAAAGGAATACAATTTACTATCTGCCATAGAGTTATAGGTTTTGTTTGGTTTTGTAGCTAAGGTGAATATTACTATTAAGAAATTCAATGAGGACTTTTGAATATTAAAAATAATTAGTATCTTGCTGTAAGGATACCACATAACATTTGTATAAGAGTTTTTATATATATAAGAACTGAAGATAGACATGATTATTATTGAATACAAGTTTTGGATAGTGATAAGCATGCTTTGTGAGAATTTTTTTATATTACAGAGTTTTTTAATATACTTCTTGAAGATATTGCCTGTTATGTTTCTATAGATGTGCTAAATATTCATTGTCTGGTCCATGCTTTTATTTTACCTTGTACATCTACATGCATTGCATTTTTTTATGGTAATGATATTATACAACCACAAAAAATTTTGTTCATAATATTGGTGCCAAATAATCCATAAAAAGGTCACATCAAATTAATTAGAAGATTCTCATCTGTGGTCACCATATATAATGGGGTTGCAGGAGGTTTTATATTTGTATGCCCCGGTCATACTGCAATTTAACAAATGTGTACAAAGATGCATCTGTAAATTTTAAAGTTTTACCCTTGTCCGTTTGTACGTCCGTCCGTCCATACGTACGTATGTACATACGTACGAAATTTTCGTCAAGGATTTCTCAGCTTTTGTATGCAAGAATGATTTGATATTTGGTCTGAAGCTTTGGTGTGATAAGTGGAACCGTGTTTTCCTTTTTCAAGTCTGTTACTCATCTACTTCCTGTTTGCCGAGATATCTGTATGGCAGGGGCATCCGTGTCCCATGGACACTTTTTTTTTTATTTGTTCTCTTCCACCTTCAAAGTAAATAAGACTGACCAATCTCAAGGTCTTTGTTGGCCATTTAACCAGAGAGTGTAACATTACTGTAAAACAGTGTCTTTTTTATGCCCCCGACATACGTCTAAGGGGGCATTAAGTTTTCCCCTTGACTGTATGTACGTCCAAAATTTTCGTAAAGGATTTCTCAGCATGTGTATGAAGGAATGATTTGATATTTTGTCCGAAGCTTAGGTATGATGAGTTGTACTGTGTCTCCCCTTTTCAAGTCCTTCACTCATCTACTTCCTGTTTGCTGATATCTATCTGGCGGGGCATCAGTGTCCCATGGACACATTTTTATGCCCCCGCGACGAAAAGTCGGGGGCATATTTTTTTACCCTTGTCCGTCCGTCCGTTCGTTCGTCCGTCCGTCCGTACAAATGAAAAACACAACTTTTCATGTTTTTTTAGAAAGTTTGCAAACAAATTCCAACTACTTCAAAGGAATCTAACTTACAATAAGTNTTTTTAATATACTTCTTGAAGATATTGCCTGTTATGTTTCTATAGATGTGCTAAATATTCATTGTCTGGTCCATGCTTTTATTTTACCTTGTACATCTACATGCATTGCATTTTTTTATGGTAATGATATGATACAACCACAAAAAATTTTGTTCATAATATTGGTGCCAAATAATCCATAAAAAGGTCACATCAAATTAATTAGAAGATTCTCATCTGTGGTCACCATATATAATGGGGTTGCAGGAGGTTTTATATTTGTATGCCCCGGTCATACTGCAATTTAACAAATGTGTACAAAGATGCATCTGTAAATTTTTAAGTTTTACCCTTGTCCATTTGTATGTCCGTCCGTCCGTACGTATGTACATACGTACGAAATTTTCGTCAAGGATTTAACAGCTTTTGTATGCAAGAATGATTTGATATTTGGTCTGAAGCTTTCATGTGATGAGTTGAACCGTGTTTTCCTTTTTCAAGTCTGTTACTCATCTACTTCCTGTTTGCCGAGATATCTGTATGGCAGGGGCATCCGTGTCCCATGGACATTTTTTTTTCATTTATTCTCTCCCACCTTCAAAGTAAATAAGACTGACCAATCTCAAGGTCTTTGTTGGCCATTTAACCAGAGAGTGTAACATTACTGTAAAACAGTGTCTTTTTTTATGCCCCCGCCATACGTCTAAGGGGGCATTAAGTTTTTCCCTTGACTGTATGTATGTCCAAAATTTTCGTGAAGGATTTCTCAGCATGTGTATAAAGGAATGATTTGATATTTTGTCTGAAGCTTAGGTATGATGAGTTGTACTGTGTCTCCCCTTTTCAAGTCCTTCACTCATCTACTTCCTGTTTGCCGATATCTATCTGGCAGGGCATCAGTGTCCCATGGACACATTTTCTTATATTTTATCTTATTAAGCTTTTTTGAAGAATTAAATTAAAAGTAAAATAGTAGCTTTAGATAAATGGCGCAGAAGGGTTTTGTGGTGCAGGTGATGAGTAAATCTACTTATTAACTTGATGCGGCCTAATAATTTTTTTTTGGTATGTCTGAGTTCATGAAAAAGATTCATTTTAAAGAATCAAACATTTACTGCATAGTCCTAATACTAAAAATATTTTGAATAGTTAGTGAGAAGTATGACTTGGTTATTTTGGTGCTAATTTTTCTCAATTGGTATGTTTTACATTATATGAGTAGGAAAGGTTGTGTTGTATACATAACATTGCTGTATGCCAACACTGCTTTTACTGTTGCTTTTACATGAATGATAAAACTGTGTATAACTGATCAGAAATGACAGGTTTACTATGATAAAATGAAAAAATCCATGAAATGAATATTAAACTTGTTATACTCAGATTGTTTTCACATTTTGTTTAGCTTACTGACCTTGAGTTGTATGTGTGAGCAGTTGCCATGCTTTCACATTTGTTTAGTTCACATGATCTTGAATTTTATGTGTTAGCAGTTGCCATGCTTTCACATTTGTTACCTCACTGGCCTTGAGTTATATGTGTGGGCAGTTGCTATGCTGTCATAGTTGTTTAGCTTACTGACCTTGAGTTGTATGTGTGAGCAGTTGCCATGCTTTCACATTTGTTTAGTTCACATGACCTTGAATTTTATGTGTGAGCAGTTGCCATGCTTTCACATTTGTTTAGCTCACTGACCTTGAGTTATATGTGCAAGCAGTTGCTATGCTGTCATAGTTGTTTAGCTCACTGATCTTGAGTTGTATGTGTGAGCAGTTGCCATGCTTTCACATTTGTTTAGTTCACATGACCTTGAATTTTATGTGTGAGCAGTTGCCATGCTTTCACATTTGTTTAGCTCACTGACTTTGAGTTTTATGTGTGAGCAGTTGCCATGCTTTCACATTGTTTAGCTCACTGACCTTGAGTTTTATGTGTGAGCAGTTGCTATGCTGTCACAGTTGATTAGCTCACTGACCTTGAGTTTTATGTGTTTGCAGTTGCAATGCTTTCACATTTGTTTAAGCTTATATGACCTTGAGGAGTGGCGAGTGTGCGCAGTTGCCATTATGTTACATTTTGTTTAGCTCACATAAAATTGAGTGGTAGGTGTTAGAATTTGTCATTTGTCACATTTGTCTAGCTCACATCAACCCTAATGTAGAGTATGAACAGTAGCAATGATTGTTGAGCTCAAATGACCTTCATTGGCAATTGTGAGCAGGTGACTAGGTGTCAGATTTGTTTAGCTCAAACGACCTTCATTGGTGAGTATGAATAGTTGCCATACTTTCACATCCTTTAAGCTCACGGACATTGTTTTATAAGTTCAAGTAACTGCCATGATATCACATTTGTAAAGCTCACATGACCTTCATTGGCAAGGTTGAGTAGTTGCCATGAGATCACATTTGTTTTGCTAACACAACCTTGAGTGGTGAGAATGAGTAGCGTGGTAAGTGTTGAGCAGTTGCCATGCTGTTACCTTTGTAATACTACTGCTCATTGAACCCTGAATTAATATGGTAAGTGCAAATTTAAGTGTTTTGACACAATACAGTAGGGGACACGGTACAAAATGAATCCAATGATAAACCTCCTTTTTAGCTCACCGGGCTGTGCCAGGGCGAGCTTTTGCAATCACTTGGCGTCTGTTGTCTGTCCGTCGTAAACTTTTCATTCAAAGATCTTCTCCTGAAACCACTGAGCCAATTGGAACCAAATTTGGTCACAATAGTCCTTGGGTGGTCCCCTTTAAAAACTGTATCCGGCAGGTCCGTACCTCATCCAAGATGGCCACCAGCTGGGAACATAGTTTTAACATTGGACCCTTAACACTACAAAACACTAAAAGTCTGAAACGGGCACTTTTTGTACTGAAAAGTACTCGACCAGTCTCAACTTGTCTGAAAATAACTAAAGTAGTCTCGATCAAAGTCTGATTCAGTCTGAAATTTACTGAACCAGTCTCGACCTGTCTCAACTAGACTGGACCTGTACTGAAAGAGTCTCGACCTGTCTCGACCAGTCTGAACCTGTACTGAAAAGTCTTGACCTGTCTCGACCAGTCTGATATAGTACTGAAAGAGTCTCGACCTGTCTCGACCAGTCTGATTTAGTACTGAAAGAGTCTCGACCTGTCTTGACCAGTCTGATTTAGTACTTAAAGAGTCTCGACCTGTCTCGACCAGTCTGATTTAGTACGGAAAGAATCTCAACCCATCTAGACCAGTTTGATTTAGTACTGAAAGAGTCGACTCGACCAGTCTAAAGTTGTAATGAAATAGTCTTGATCATGGAATCTCTTATATATGCTTTGAATAAGTAAATTAATTTAGTGTTTAAAAATTAAATTCTTTAATCAACCCTTCATGCATTGATTGCAAAATGTTCCTCAGATGCTTTCGTTACTGTTATATATAAAATATCAAAAATTCTAAATTCACCTTATCAGCTAGCATTACCATATGAGGAACATAAAAATAATATACTGTATAGCAATAATTTTATATAAATACATATATTAGTGCAAACACATTTATAGGAAACATACTAATAAAGAAAGAATAAAATAGAAAGAACAATCAACTGTCATGATTTTATCTTGTTCAGAATTTTTGTTTTACTACTTTTTAATTATTTTTTTTATTTGCAATGGGTTTTTATTTTAGAAAAAATTGTTATTTCAGGTACATGTTGTATTCAATGATGTAATATAAAAGGTACATGTAATATACACAGATGTTAATATATAAAACACACAATTTTTACCTGAGGCCATATCACTCACCTGTGTCATTTTAATTTGTTAATTGAAGGTGTAACTGATGATGGCAATCAACTAAGTTTGCAATATGCAATAATAAACAATTTATCGAATATTTTAGAAAAATGTGTTTGAGATAAATTTTGTGTACACAAATATTCAAATTTGTGCATTTTGTATTCATATTTTCTCTTATTTATTTAAGATAATAACTATATGCAGAGATTTTGGGTTTGTTTTACCTAAACAAGAGAATGTATTTGAAATTAATTTTTGAGAAAAGAATTATTTATTTTTACTTCAGTAACAAATTTGTAGATGTGTATATTACATGTACCTTTAATATTACATGGTACATGGTACACAAGTTGAATTTGAAGGGGAGTTCAATGTTTTATAATTTCAATAACATCCATAAAAAAAATTTCCTTTTCTAAAATAAAAACCCATTGCAAATTAAAAAAAATAAAAAGTAGTATAACAAAAATTCCTGGGACTAATATAACAGGGATTTGAAACTATTTTACAAACCAGTTTGATCGGATAAAAAGCAGTGTCCCGGCTACGATTTTCGGTTGTAACTACATAAAATTATTCTGAAAAAGTTGCCGAAAAGCTGATTAATCACAAATTTACAACATTAAATTTCCATTCAAAGAACAATCAAATTCTTATTAAAAATGGATAATAAATGCACCATGGGTTGTTTTTGTGTCCAATAAACAAATGATAGGTATCGATGATTAATGAGCGTCAGAACAATGAAAATAAAGAAAATTGGCTAACTTTAACTCGCTGGTTTACATGTCAAATTCCATCCTACAATTACGAAATTTTACCAGGATAAAGCTCTTTGTATTGGCTTTATAGCCATATAAAATTTTATGCAGGGAGATTTTTAACCTTTATTGAAAACTATTTAACCCATTAGGGTTATAGCAAAGACATTTAAACAATACATTTAAACAATGATAACAAATATGAACAAAAATGAAAAAGTAAGACAGTATTATTCTGATACTAAAACAGTATGAGGGTCATCTTTCCTCAGTTCTAATGACTGCTGTATATAAGATACCACTGTTTTATTATCATCGGGTGTTGACGGATTAAGAATAAGACAAGTTTGTCTAATTGGTTTAGTAAATTAAAATGTGTTATATTACACTGATAGTAATCTAAAAATTGCTTTCGACATGAAGAATTAATTTTACAGTTGAAAAAGAAGTGGAACTCATCCTCTATAACGTTACAAGTTTTACATAGTCTTTGACATCTTGGAATGTTTTTATACCTCCCTTCTTCAATTAACAACATATGGTCACTAACTCTGAATTTAGTTATAAGTCTTCGAATCTCTTTTTTTGGATGTGAAAGGTAAAATTCGGGCATGTTTTTCGTGATTTTGAAAAATTTATAATGAAAGTTTTTATTTTCCTCTTTAAGATTATTTATTTTTTCATTAATTAATGAATGATAATAATTTGTGACAGAATTTTTTATATAACATTTTAAATTTTTGGTTTGTTTTTCTGTTTTACATTCACTTAGATCTTTTAATTCAAAGTTTATTTCTTCTGTAATGCTAGATGCATATGTGAACCAAGAGTAAATACCATCAGAGTGTAAATCTCTTGCCAGCTGATAAGCCTCTTTGAGAAGAGCATTCAGTTGATCGTTGTTAAGTCTAGAGAGATAGCTTAGTGTTTGAGACTTTATGAAACTTTCAACTGGCAATAAATCTAATTCCTCACGAACTATAATATTAGTGGAGCTCTTTTTGGTTCCAAGTATATTTTTGATAAAATTCAAATGGAGTTTTTCCATCTATAAAGGACAAAACATCAATGGACCTATTATTTTTTTTGGCATGAGACTTAGCTCTATATAGCTTAAGGTATGAATCCATAAAACAAATTTCAGAGTTGCATGTCAGAATGGGTTTCACCAAAGTGTGAAATAATTTGCAGCCTATTTTAACGAGAACATTACCAAACTCCGAGGTATATGTTTTTATAGCAAATAGTACTTTTCTAGCCTTATTTGCAAGATCAACAGAACAATTTACTAAGCTTCCATTATTGTTTATTATACATCCTAAATATTTAAATTCCTTCACATCTTCTAAATTTTGCCCTTTGTATTGCATTAAGGACTTACGATTAATTTTATTACGGGGATTATTCTGAATAACCATAGTTTTTGTTTTCTTTATATTAACTGAAAGCTGCCATTTATCACAATAAGAAGAAAGATTATTCACACTATTCTGAAGACCAGATTGGGTTTCAGATAGAATTATAAGGTCGTCCGCAAAAAGCATGCTTCCCAATTTTGAATCAACAAGACTTACTGGTGAACATTGTTCATGAACAAAAATTTCACTAATATCATTTATAAAAATATTAAATAATGTAGGACTATCCCCTTGTCTTACACCCTTGTCTGTTTTAAAATATCTTGAAACATATTGTTTATGCTTAAAAGAGCACTCAGTATTTTCAAACTGGCATTTTATTATATTAAATATCTGCTTTCCAATACCATACTGTGAAAGTACCATTGTTCGTGGGGTTTCAATTTTCCTGGATTTCGTGGTTCGCTCAAACCACGAAATTAAGTTCCCAACGAAATGCATTTTCTCCATAGAGTCTTAATGTATGGAATTTGAAACCACGAATTTAAGTACCCACGAAATAGTGATATTTATGAAAACCACGAAAATTGATGTCCACGAATAAAAGTACTTTCACAGTATTTACATAACTTGTATAGAAAACCATTCCGCCACAAAGTATCGAAGGCTTTTTGAAAATCTACGAAACATATATATAATTTTTTCTTATTTTTATGAAGGTATTTATTAATAATAGATTTCAATATAAATATACTATCAGAAGTTCTATGATTACTTCTGAATCCAAATTGGGCATCATTATATTTATTTTCCATAAAGTTAACCATCCTTCTATTTAATAAAGCACTGAATATTTTTGAGATACAACTCATCAAAGAAATTCCTCTATAATTATTGAGCTCAGACTCATTCCCAGACTTATGAACTGGCACAATATATGATTTTTCCCACTTTTTGGGGTAGTGACCCGTTTTAAGAATTATATTAAATAATTTAGTAAATGATTTGAGTGTCACATGAGTACTATATTTCATAATTTCATTTGTTATGTTATCAGGCCCACTTGCTTTGTTGTTTTTAATACATTTTATTACCTGTTTTACTTCATACATAGAAAAAGGTTTATCAGTTATTTCCATGTCATTCAAGTTTACCTCTAAATTTTTAAGTTCTTTTTCCACTACACTCTGAAATTCAAATTAACAGTTTTACAATGTCCTTGTTTTTGAAAATGTTCTTCTAATTGTTCATAGTTTTTCAGTATTTCTTCTATTTTATCATTCTCTTGATATGGAGTTTTTTTCATTTCTTTTAGAATTTTCCACATATCTTGTGAATTATTTTCAGATGCATCATCTAGTTTTTTTAAATATTTCCTCTCTAAATTTATTCTTTTTGTGTTTAACTGTCTTTCGAAATGTTTTAAGTAAATTGTTATATCTAGTTCTGTAAGTATTATCAAAGGGGAATTCTCTAAGCTTGGATCCTAAATAATTTAACTGATGTTTCATTTCTCGTACAGAGTTATCTGACCATGACTGTTTTTTCTTTTGTTTAGCACCCTTTCTTTTAACCAAATTCCGTTTTTTGTAACAGACATTTTCTGAAATAGTTTCCAAAATTGCAGTTAGACTATCTGTTGCTTCGTCAACACCCAACTGATCACAGCTGAAGACTTTAGTTTCAAAATCAACAATATCATTAATATTTTTAACATCAGATAAATAATTCAATAATTTTATCTTAGACTTTTGGGGATCCCATTTAAATGAGTATGTCTCTGACCAACCCTTAAAAATGTCTTGTTTTTTTATGTTTATCTGGCATTTCATATAAATTTCAATTTGAGTATGATCTGATAAGTAATTTAAAGCACAAGTTTTAAAATATTTAACTGAGGAAAGAAGACCTTCACTTACAATTCCATAATCTACAACACTAGAACCATTCATAGTCATACATGAAAATTACCCAATAAGTCTCCCATATATCTGCTGTTTAATAAACGAAGCCTGGACGATATGCACAAGTCTAAAAGATCATTTCCATGTGTATTTAACATAGAGTCACAACTATTTCTTTTGTGACATTTATCTGAAATATAATTATCTGGTAAAATATTAATATTATCTGAATTATTAATTTCATATTCATCATTTTCTATATAATCTAGCTTATTTCCAGTTCTAGCGTTAAAATCTCCTAAAAGTAACAGTTTACCTTTGGTTGCAAAATAAGTAATTTCTTCTTCCAGATGTAGAAAATCATCATCAAGATGATTTGAATTAATAGGAGGTATATAAACTGCACACAAATAGATATCATATGAAAGATTAAAGTAATTTTTGTCGAGTTTAACCCATTATCGATTATCTGACTTTGTTAACAGTACTGTTTTAACAGTACTGATAAATTTTCACTGATATGACCACGCTCATGCAATTTTTAGAAATAAATTTTGGAGTTCAAACACTAAACTTTTCCCTGTGTATTTTAAAACCAAATTTTCAACTCAATTTAAAGAAAAATATATTATGATTCGCATCGAAGTTTCATCTTTTTAAACATATAAAATTTGTAGCATTAAATATATTGGGGAAAATAAAAAGTGTACTGCAAAAAAAAACGTCATCAAGTGCAAAATTCTGCGGTATATTTTAAAAAATCAAAAATTATCCAACTTTTAGAGCAAAGTTTGTGTACTTTGGAATAAATTTATTTTACAAAAAATATACTATGATTTTCAGCAATCTTTTTTCTATAAAATGATGTACTTTGTATTAAAATCGGTCGAAAAATGTAGCTGTAAAGTGTACTAAAACTTTCCTATGTTTCAACAGAGAAATGCTGAAAAATACGACGATTTACAGGTAAATCTGCCGAGACACTGAAATTATAAGAAATGTGAATGTTTCAAATTCCTGTTATATTAGTCCTAGAAAATAAATCATGACAGTTAATTGTTCTTTTTATTTTATTCTTTCTTTATTAGTATGTTTCTTATAAATGTATTTGCACTAATAAATGTAGCATAAAAATATTGCTATACAGTATATTATTTTTATGTTCCTCATATGGTAATGCTAGCTGATATTGTGAATTTAGAATTTTTGTTATTAGCTCACCTGGCCAAAGGCCATGTGAGCTTTCGCCATCACTCGGCGTCCGTTGTCCGTCCGTCCGTCGTCCGTCTGTCCGTTAACTTTTATGTAAAGATCTTCTCCTCTGAAACTACTGGGCCAATACTAACCAAACTTGGCCTGAATCATCACCAGGGTATGCTCTTTCAAGTTTATGATTTTTATGTCCGTAGACCAAACAACATGGCCGCTGTTACTAAAAATAGAACATAGGGGTAAATTGCTGTTTTTTGCAAATTACTCAAAAACCATTACAGATATCAAAATTCTGACATTGGTAAAAATGATCAGCATAATGAGATCTACCTGCCCTGCAATTTTTGAGAATATCCGTTTACCCGTCTTGGAGTTATTGCCCCTTTTCCGTAAAATTTTCAGTTTTTCGTTACTTCTGGTCTTATATATTGAAATTGAAAGAAGATAGAAGTGAAGTTTGCTTTACAAAAATGGTCAGCATAGTAAGATCTACATGTCCTGCAATTTTGAAGAAAATCTGATTACCCACATAGGAGTTATTGCCGCTTTTTCTTTGAATTTTCACAATTTTTGAACGTTTTTACTTTTATTTCAAAAACTGTTTGAGATAAATGGTTAAATGTGAATTGCAAAAGTGTTGAGGTTTTCCAGAACTACAATGTCCAGCAGGTTAACATCTCATCCAAGATGGCCACCAGCGGGGCAGATAGTTTAACATAGGACCCTATGGGAAATGCATTCAAAGATCTTCTCCTCTGAAACCACTGAGCCAATGGGACCAAATTTTGTCACAATAGTCCTTGGGTGGTCCCCTTTAAAGTTTGTGATTTTTGCGTTTGTACCTCATCCAAGATGGCTGCCAGCGTGGAGCACAGTTTAACATAGGGACCCTATGGGAAATGCATTCAAATGTCTTCTCCTCTGAACCCACTGAGCCAATTGGAACCAAACTTGGTTACAATAGTCTTTAGATGTTTTCCTTCAAAGTTTGTGATTTTTATGTTCATACCTCATTCAAGATGGCCGCCAGCGGGGAACATAGTTTAACATAGGGACCCTATGGGAAATGCATCCAAAGATCTTCTCCTCTGAAACTACCAAGCCAAATTGAACCAAACTTGGTCTCAATAGTCCTTGGGTGGTCCCCTTTAAA
>MJUU01023108.1:10675-23385 GCA_002080025.1 Modiolus philippinarum
TTATAGTTACTGAGAAAATGACCTAATCACAAAAACTTAACATGAAAGTTTACGCGGCCGCCGCCGCCGTCATACTTTGTACGCATATGTCTCGCTTTCCACGCCTTTCGTCGCAGGCGAGACAAAAAAACTGCATCAAAATCTGACAAAAAATAAAATTTTGAGATTTCTCCCCTTTTGGGCCCCATGTATCTCATGAAAGGTACATCATTTTCAAGCTTCAGACCAAATTTCAAATCATTCCCACTTATCATGCTTATACAACCTAAGAAATCTTTGACGAAAAAAATTGTTGACCGACAGACAGACAGACTGACAAAGTGAAAACTATAGGGCACCCGCATCTCGATGCGGGGCTCTAATAAGATGATCAAACACAAGTATTTGGAAATCATTGCAGAAGGATTGACTATATTTGTTTGATGCACAGTGGTTTGATGTACATTAAAAAATTGTTTCCTTTAAATCCATTGTTTTATTAATAAAAGGAACCATTACAATTTCTACATAATTTTTGCTCCAACTGATTCAGTTATGCGAGTGGACCTTTCGTCGATAACCCCTTTTGTGAATTGCAGTACCAGCATGTTTGTTGACGTCGTTAATGCAGCCATGTTCAACTCTGCAAACTCTATGCCATCACTGTAATTTCAATATCCTCACAGGACCGATGGACTGTTAATCGTGATTCAAAACGCCATGAGTGTGACTACCATTGCTGAATATCACTTTAATAAAATCGCTCAAAACTAATATCCACCAAAGTGGTTAACTCAGCTGTTGAACCACGTGAATACCGCATGGTAGATGTAATCCTGATTTTGATTGGCTGCTGATATACAACTGATCGACCTTTAAACTAGACTGACAAATATGTCTCAAATTTATTCATCGAATCAGAACAAAGTGAATTGAGTCAGGAGGCAGCACTTGTCTATACGAAATATTGTGAACAAAACATTTTTCAGCAAAGAATTTCTTGCAAATCTCATTTTTCCCGAATTTTCGTTTCACGGCTATAAAATCGCTTATTAAAGCAAACCTGATTTGTCAAAGTTGACAAGTATTTAAGCAATATTTTGACTTGTTGTGATCAGTAAACATCAGGTATCTTTCTTATCTATATCGGGTGATAAATTTTAGAGTTTATTAGAGTGTATATTTTGTAGTTCCTGGTAGTCAAGAGGGTTGTCATGAAAACAAAACAATATGGCTTCAAACCAGCCAGAACTTTCTGTTGAAAGCAGTAAAATAATCTGGTTGACAATTTCCTTCTGTAATTAAGAAACAATTTTATGGAACAATAGTTCTCTTAGTGTCACAATATAAAGCAGATTGAAATTTCTGATGTCACAATTTAATACACACATGTACATGTATATACAGGTATATGTGTATGGTATTTAGTTTTGTGTTTAGACTTGTATGATTTTGAAGGAAATTATAAAGAGAACTACTGCTCTGTGAAATTGTTTCTCAAATAACGGAAAGAAACTGTCTACCAAACTTAATCAAATTGTCAAAAAAAAACTGTTTTTCAAGCTCTTTCTTACTACATACTAGAACTGTCGGCAAAGCCAGACTAATACCCCCGCATCTGCATTTGAGTACCAAACCATGCCATTTTTAAATTTTTACCTTCAACCACATAGTTGTTGGTAAGTAAATCTAACAGAGATAAATCCTGTCAGGAATGAAATTGCATGTTTTACCCTCATAAGGTCATATCTACTACTTCATATAAAGGGTAATATATTAAATAATATATAATAAGGTGGATAAAAGGACAATTTAACCAAGCTCTGGACACAAAATGAACAATGGTTTACTATCATAAATGTCAAAGGTCAAAGTCAAGGTCACAGTAACCTAAATTTGGTACACAACACATCACCCTCCCATGATACATCCACACACCAAGTTTGATAATCCTGGGTGCTCTACGGTACTCCGGACACGAAATGCACATGGTTTTACTATAATAAAGGTCAAAAGTCAAAGTCAAGGTCACAATGACCTAAATTTGGTACGCAACACATCGCAATCCCTTGATGCATCCACACACCAAGTTTGATAATCCCAGGTGCTACAGTACGAAAGTTCTGCTCCAGACACCAAAGAGGACAGATGGACAGACAGACAGACAGATAAGGTGATTCCTATATACCCCCAAACTTCATTTGCGGGTGGTATAAAAATACATGAAACACTTCTATAGCTTCTATAAGTTTTTAAACTATTGGCCGCTTTATAAGTATGTATAGGGACATTTACTCTCTTATGTTACTTTGCTGTAAATTTATTCAGTTGAATGTCATGAATGTTTTGACAGAAAAAGAATATACCTTGTAGTTTATTTGTTAACAGTCTATTATAGGTTAAGTTACACAGTCTACATGTAGTATGTTTTCATGGTATACTCACATAGAAATCGGACCTTCTCCACCGGCAGCCACAATTACATTTGTAAATCCACGACATCTTCTATCCTCCTCTTTTCTTTCTGGACTCTGATTATTTGTACTGAGACATCCATAGAACTCTGGATCTGATGTACATAGTCTTTCCAGATAAGTGTGAGGCAGCTGAACAACTCTTATACAGTCTTTTATTATCTCTTTAGTTTCTGACTTTCTGTTGTTTTCATCAAACTTATTCCATCTTAAAATACTGTTAAAAATGTCTTCTTCTGACCTGACTTTTAAAGTGTCCCTCTTCAAAATTTCTGTCAGGTCTTTGGCTTGTAATCTTAAGAATTCTTCACAATGACTTATATCCCTGAAAATGTATCATGCTGTTAGAACAAAAGGAAATAAAGCTACACAATCAAGGGATATCAGTAAATAAGTATGCAGCATTTATTTTATTATTGTCTTGTAAGAAAGAAAGGAGGAGGTATGGTAAGGCTACTTTTTTGGCCCCTCATTTTCGAAAATACAAAGTATTGTAAATTGATCAATTATCACTCTAAAGATGTTCATAAGACACTAGTCTGTCAGGTATCAGTAATCATAGTTTTGAATTCTGTCTGATATTTTCGTACTAGGCTCTCAAACATAGTGTTTTACTGGTAAATCCTTAAAATCCATAAAAAGTGTCTCATTTTGATGTCTTCTCATTAATATTTAGATATGAGCAATAGCCTTACCTTTTTTGCTATGAGACGTATTTTTAAAAGATATTTATGTTGTTAAAACATCTTTTTGGGTAAGGCTGTTGCTCACATTTGATTTTAACGAAAACTTCATACAAAATGGCTGTATTTGGTTAATTTTCCCAAATATGTCATGTTTATGATGTCACTGTGACTGACTTTTCTGTATAAAAAAGTCTAGATTATATTACTATAATCATTTCGCAAATAAATTACATGTATTGCATTTTTGGAGAGGTTGAATGATTTTTATATTTTTGCAATTTTAGGGGCCAATTTCCTATTGCTTATCATACCTCCTCCTTTACAAGAGAAGGTTGCAATCAGAAATGACAGTTCATATCCTTGCCAGTTTTTGGATAGTTTTGTTGTATTAATGAAACCTCCATCCTCAAGGTGTATGATTCAAGATATAGACTGTTTACAAACTTTGTTCTTAGCCACTCATGAGGTAAATGTAGGTTAATATGAGCTAATTTCATGACTCTCAGAGACTCATCTACTTGCAGAATATTATACCTGTATACCTTGTAGTTTCTTCAATCTGGCCATTGACAATTACACAAACTTTTACTGAGTCAATCATGCATGAAATGGTGGTCAAAGTGGCATTATTTTTATAGGAAGCCTTGTTGCTATTCCAGATGCATCAACTGACAAAATATCATTCCTCTTAAGTATCTGAGATCTGGAGCGTAACAAAAACTAAGATCAGAGTCACTCACAAGTGAAATGTAGGTCGAGGTGACTTTTTATCCTGAGCTTGTTGACTATACAAGATGCATCTACAGACAAAATACTATTTCTCTACGAGTTGTAAAACCTGAGAACTTGATACTAAGAAAAACTTTAACCAGTGTCACTAATGCATGAAATGTAGGTTACTGACCTAATTTTCAAAGAACTTTATGACTATACAAGATACATGTACATCAACAGACAAATATTATTTCTTGGAGAGTTGTAGTATCCGAGATCTAGACTTTCATCAAACTCTATCCTAATAAAGTCACTCTTGCATGAAATGAAGGTCATGATGGCCTTATTTTTACCTGGAACTTTCTGATTTTAAAAAACACACCTAAAATATTATTCTTCAAAGTGCTGTAGTATCTGAAATCTGGACTCTTACAAAAATGAAAACCATAGTCAAATCCACTTACTGTAAACCAGGACATTTTGGTGGCAGTTTTATTTTCACGATTTTAGTGTTTGGAATGAAAGCGCCATGAATATATTGTCTATTATTGAAGTCAATGGTCAACAATTTTGCAGCGCGAATTCAAAACTGCGCTAACTTTAATCCTGTCAATTTACCGTGAAATAAAGACAGCACGAAAATTTCCCGGTTTACAGTACTTAATATTTCAACTTAAAATACTATTTAAGATACATCCATGGACAAAAACTTATCAATATCTATCTTTTTATTCAAAAGATACATGGAATTTAACTTTATGAGGAACAAATGGATAGACAAACAGACAAATTGACAAATGCTGTATCTCCCCTCACCAAACTCATGTGGGTGAGGGGAAAAAGTAAAAACATGAGGGTCCTCTTTCAATCAATCAATCACATCTTTCACACCTTTTTTCTCCCTGCAGACATTCTAAAAAATAAATCTTTACTTCTTTATCATTCATGGATAGTGCAGGAGTCTGTTTCTGGCATGTTTTAAACTTTGATAATTTCGAAACATTAACACTAAATGTACTGTTGTGAAATTATTTCTCTTTATTTCTTTACTTTAATCGAACATATTATAGAACACAACACATTTAACATATAATTGCCCCAGTAATTAGATGGAATAAAATCATAAATTAACATTAGGGATAAATAACAAACCATTACTTACCTAAAGTGTTCATCTAAGTAAAACGAAGCTTTGTTAAATACCCATGGACAGGAATACAATGATGCAAATTCTCTGATACCAATACAGTTCTGTGGACTTATACACTGTTCTATATATTCACAACATAACGCCTTTAGATCAGTTAACAAGAGAAGATCTGATGCCTGTAGAATATCCTGTATGTTATCATCACAAAGTCTGATATTAGAAGTATAGATATAGTCTAGTATCGTTTGAAATGTATCTATGGTGATACCAAGGGAGGTAAGGTTTACTACTGAACTGTCCTGACTGTCAGAAGAAAGAAGCTGGTTGGTGTCGTCATAATTAAAAACAAGTCTGAAAATAAACATGAAAAGTTGATCAATATATCATTTATATTATTAATAAACAAGAGAAGACCCTAAAAGATGCCTCGCCCGTCCCTGCTGGCCTCTAAATTGATGTGAAATCTAAGTTAACTAATCAGAAAAGTGAACATGCTCACTAGATTGTGAAATTGAGGTCAAGGACAAAAGTCACCTGCCAGATTGACATGTACTACCCAAGACCAACCTACATACCAAATATTATCAACCTACCCCTTCTAGTTATTGAGAAATGGACTTAAGCAGAAAAACTTAACGTGGCCACTAGACCGTGAAATTGAGGTCAAGGACAAAAGTCACCTGCCAGACTGACATGTACTACCCAAGACTAACCTACATACCAAATATTATCAACCTACCCCTTCTAGTTATTGAGAAATGGGCTTAAGCAGAAAAACTTAACGTGGCCACTAGACCATGAAATTGAGGTCAAGGTCACATGACGTTATGTCTGTCGGGTAGCACTTGATTAGTACTACCACTGGACCATATATGATGTTCCTACATTAAGGGGTTTTCAAAATATCCTGTATTTAGTAAAAGTTAACGCCGTCGCCGTCGTCATACTTTGCACACCTATGTCTCGCTTTCCGCAACTTCCGTCACGGGCGAGACAAAAAATAATAATACTAGTACATACTGTTACATTAGACATGTTAGAGGATGCAATACATTTTCCAATGTATTCTGTTCATAGTGCTCCTTCGATCTCCCTTTACAAATATGTCTTTTATTAGCAATGCTGAATTTAAATTTTTAATAGGATGCAATACATCTTACAATGGGTTCTGCTCAAAACCCTCCTTCTGTTTTCCATGGAGAACAGTACTAAAATGTTATATGAACCTGGACGGGTAGATTTGTATTTTGTACCTGGATGAGGTATTCTTGCCTTTTTAAAATTCCTGGAAATTATGTATATAAATGGAAAATTCATATTATAAAACTCCCGAAAATGATAATCCCCGAAATGTAAACATTTTTTCCTGAATTGATATGCTAAATTCCGAGAAATGAAAATCTTTGAAATCAATTCATGTTCAAATGTTTTCTGATACATGTAAGTTAAGGTAGATAGACACTTTTGCGCTGCACAATATTTCGTCCACGTTGCCACAAATTAGCTCCCTTTTCCCTTAAATATTGTTAAATCTGGTAACTTCTTAAAATATTTCCTTTAACAGCATGGTGACATATACATTTTTTCGTTGTTACAAATAGGTCATAGCATAAACTATCTATTTTAAAAAATATTTAAAATTCTCAAGGATAAAACCTTCCTTTCTATTATGTTGAAAATTACCTGTCCATCTATTCTAAAAAATATTTAAAATTCTCATGGATAAAACCTTCCTTTCTATTATGTTGAAAATTACCTGTCCATACAGACTGAAGGTACTCTCCATTATCATCTGTACCTATGCTGGTCCATAGCAAACATAGAAAGCAGCCACAGCCTGCTAAACTTATCTCTTTGTGCAGCATTGTCACATGTTAAACATGTCAGTAAACAGGAATGGATCATAATCATTCTTTTAATGGATTCATTTATGTGTAACCATTCTACCTAAACAAGTCACTCCTTTGTGAAATGTAGGTCACAGATAGCATCCAAATCATGCATTGTAGTTGTAATCCAAAAATGCATCATACATACAAATATGGTTGATGTGAGACATGTCAGTAAGCAGGAATGGACTTGAACCATTCTACCTAACCAAGTTGCTCATGCGTAAAATGTAGGTCATATACAGCATCTGAAGCATGCATTGTTGTTGTCATCCCAAAATGCATCATACATACCAATATGGCTGATGTTAGAAATGTCAGTTAGAGGGAATGGATTTTAACCATTCTACCTAACCTAGTCGCTCATACCTAAAATGTAGCTCACAGGCAGCATCCGAAGCATGCATTGTTGTTGTCATTCCAAAATGCATCATACAGGCCAATATTGTTGATGTGGGACATATGTCAGTGAGCAGGAATAGACTTTAACCATTTTACCTAACCAAGTCTCTCATGCCTAAAATGTAGGTCAGAGACAGCATCCGAAGCATGCATTGTTATTGTCATCCCAAAATGCATCATACTTACCAATATGGTTGATGTGGGATATGTAAGTATGTAGGAAACTTAAGCATTCTTCCTAACTCGACACAGAGACTGACACCTTTGCTAGGGGTATCACATAAGCCCCCCCTTACTTCGTGAGGTGAGCTAAAAATGCATCATAACTACCAATATCATTGATGTAAGACATGCCAGTAAGCAGGAATGGAGTTTAACCATTCTACCTAATCCCCATTCTACCTAACCAAGTCACTCATGTGTAAACAGCATCTGAAGCATGCACTGTTGTTGTCATCCAAAAATGCATCATACATATACATATGGTTGATGTGGGACATGTGTCAGTAAGCAGGAATAGACCTTCACAATTTTACCTAACCAAGTTGCTCATGTGTAAAATATAGGTGACAGTCAGCATCTGAAGTATGCATTGTTGTTGTCATCCCAAAATGCATCATACATATCAATATGGTTGATGTGGGACATATGTCAGTGAGCAGGAATAGACTTTAACCATTTTGCCCAACCAATCTGCTCATGCGTAACATATAGGTCACAGTCAGCATCCAAAGTATGCATTGTTGTTGTTATCCCAAAATGCATCACAAATACCAATATGGCTGATGTGGGACATGTCAGTACTTAGGAATGATCATTAACCATTCTACCTAACCAAGTCGCTCAGGTGTAAAATGTAGGTCACAGTCACTATCCAAAGCATGCATTGCAGTTGTCATCCCAAAATGCATCATACTTTATACCAAAATGGTTGATGTGGGACATGTCAGTAATAGGAATGGACTTGAACCATTCTTCCTAACTGGACACAGACACTGACACCTACACTAGGGGTATCACATAAGCTCCCTCACTTTGTGAGGTTAGCTTAAAAGAGGTTGTTTTTTTTTCAAACTACCGAAAAAATAAAGAAATAAAGGGCCGAGTGCAGCATGATACGACAGCAGCATGTCGACCACTGAAATTTGAACAAGTGTAATTTAAAGTGAGTATGAACATACTTAAGAGCTTGACACAATAATTAGATGGACACAATAAGGAGCTTGACCCAGTAATTAGCTGGACACAAACTAGGGAAAATAAAAATTAGCCCATATGACTGATTATGGTTCCTCTTTGACCCCTTATAGCTCGGAAACAGTAAGAGCTATGCCAAATCCATTGGCATATTACTGAAAGCTTATACCAAGAGGAATCCAAAGAAAAAAATCCCATCGAAATCCAATGAAAAATAAAATTTTAAGTAATCTGCAAATTTGCAATTTGGCCCTGTTTCTGCACCTCATAGCTAGGAAAAAAACAAGTTACCAAAAATCTAATAGTAAAGCGCTGTGTTTATTTTTCATGAGGAATCCATTAAAAAACTGCATCAAAATCGGACTAAAAATAAAATTTTTTTTTGATTCGCCCCTTTTTGGCCCCATTTATCTCGGGAATGGTACATGCTACGTGAAATCCGTTGACATTAAACTGATTGGAAATTTCCCCAGGAATCACACTGAAAGAAATCCCATCAAATTAATCCCATTTAAAATAAAGATCCTCAGACAAATGTGTGAAACACCCAACCTCACCCCTTTTTGGACCCTTTTTCTTAAATGGGCGGGGCCAAAAACTGAAAATTAAAACTTCCGTTTACCGTGTGCAAAGATACATCATACTAAAATTAGATAATGATTCATCCACTAGAACCAAAGTTATGCTGTCAACAGACGCAGATGACGCTGATGCTGACGTCAACACCATACCATTATGCGACCGCAAAATTTTTGCAGTTGTATAAAAATAGTTCTTTTTCAAATCACCCCCCCCCCCCCATCCAACCAAATAAATGATTAAACATGAAAAAGTATCTAGGAAAAAATACATAAAAAAAACTATCACAAATCAACAAACTTTATTATCCGTGTAAACCCCATGTGTATATCCAGGGTATATTTCTTAATTTTCTATGCAAACAAAACCTCTAAAATAATTGCACCCAAAAAAAAATATAAACATATCAATCATGTCACAATACAATTTAATGCAAAAAGATGCAATGCAAATGTATTACCTTGAAATAAAGGTTTAGTAGACACTTGTACTACATTTACTAAGCTCCATTTCATCTACCGTTTTCAGTTGTAGATAATACGCATTTATACATTATACGCACCCCCAAATCGGCCAAAAAATCCCTGGAAAAAAGCTTGTTCTACTGTATAATACGCAGGGGATTTTAGGCAAATAGTTGATAGTGTAGGAAAGTAAAAAATCGTGACAGATTCGTGGCAGAAATAGTAAAATACGGCTGTATGTAAAGATTGAACGTCAATGCTAAACGGCAGAAGATGATAGGTTAAAAATGTGTCATCAACAGTTCCTATATACTTGGAAGCTAGCGAGATTTATGGAGTATAATTGTTCTTTCATAGACCTAAGGAAATATTAAAATCGGCAATAGCTTTTGATATACAACAACAGTATTGTTACATACAGCTCATTGTAATTCTTACTAGAAAAAATAAATGCCTTATCGTAATTACGTTTTCTATAATACCTATCTAATGATCAAAAGAATATCCATTTGTATTTATTGTCTTCCAAAAATAATTATTCTTTTTGCCCAGCTTGGGATGTGACCACGCTTCCTTTTATGTGTGAGAAGAAAGGGTTTATTAATGTCACTGTGACAGCTTATCCGTATGATCACAATTCACAAGGTTTACATAATCACAGTTAATTATAGATGGTCACTGTTCAAATAGACAACTTATCCCAATAATCACAATTCACAAAGTTTATACATTATCATTGTCAAAACACTATAATTACATAATTTCTATACATGCATCTCTAATTAGTGTCTACACTTCCCCTCAATGACCCTCAACAGCTGATTGCACATGATACACAAATATTTACCTTGAACTGTTCCCGGTAACATCAACAGATAGATAATAAAATTGCTACCGGAAACCAGTCTTCATAATGTGTATATTTTAATAGAGATTTAGGTTTCCATCATTGTCAAGAGGAAAACAATAAACAATGAAATATAATAATGTCACAAACTTTTTGTTTTGTTTCTTATATAAGTTTCAAGGACCAAAATAAATATATTTTACATGACATAAGCGACATACGAACGTAATGCACAATCCCAAAATGGCGGTCGGAAAAACAATGACAAACGAGCATAACGATAAATATTGGAGTTTATTATGGGATTTATTTACATTTGACAGTAGAAATATGTATGATAGCCATTCTTTCACCCGAAAACCCACTGAAATACATCCGGCAGCAAAGGCTTTGTTGTTTTTCAACTATAAAATGAACGTCGTGCACGTTCACAAAACGAATGTAGAAAATACACAAACTTGATCCCATTGCAAACATTTTTAATTAATAACACTAACAACAAGGTTAAAAATCTTTATTGGTGTACAAACATACCTTTTAACTTACCTAACGAACTTGGACTGGATTCAATGGTGATTTCTGGCCGCTACTTTGCAAAATTACATCGAGGAAAAATGGGATTTTTGTCCGTTGTGATAGATTATACGCACCCCTTCTATAAAAATTATTTTCAAGTAAAAAATGTGCGTATAATCTACAACTAAAAACGGTATTCACATATAGAATATCCAGCCTCTAACAATTGTAATTAACATGTTAAAAGCAAAATTTAGATTTTGACCTTTTGACCTCTGTGACCTTGAACTCTGACCTGACCTAAATGAAACTTGCATAATAGTGTGCAGCTTTGCATGACCAATATACATTGTACATACCAAATATGAAGTGCCTATCACATCTGGTTCAAAAGTCAGGTTAAAGTTACAGACAGACACAGACCAACAAGCATATAGACAGACAGGGGAAAACAATATGCCCCTGAACTAAACTAAAAATCCAGATCCTGGGGCATAGAAAAAGCTAAGAATTTTGCATACATGTACAGACAGACAGGGCAAAAACAATATGCCCCCATTCTAAACTAAAAATCCAGATCCAGGGGTATAAAAAATAGCTAAGAATTTTTCTATTCCCCAAAAATAACTAAGAATTTCTTGAACCCCCCCCTAAAAAAAACAAAAAACAAAAATTTGGAAATTCACACCCAAAAATAGGACCAGCCTACAGTAGAAGTAATAAAAATCCAAAACAATACTCACATCCCAGGATATGAATGGTGGATTTAATTTAAACAAACTTAACAGGAGTTTAACAATCTTTCATCATGTTCATCATTGAAATATTGATGCATACAAAGTCTGAGATAACACTGAGCGAGTGGTATTAAACTATGATAATTTTCTTTCTCTTATGATGCACGCTTATTATCTACTCCTTGCACGAATAGTTATTTGTGGTACACAACGAGTCTTTGAACCTGGAGTTACTGTAAAAGCAGAAATATTCGTTGGGTATTAAATTTCGTTTTTTTTTTGTGGGTAAAAGTTATCAACGAAATTAAATCCCCACAAATTAATTAAAGTAATACAAAAGACTAAATGCACCATGAATTCCACAAAAATTTGTCCCAACGAAATAGTTTTAAAGATTCAATCCCCGAAATTTTATCTCCACGAAAGTAAATGATTATACAGTAGATATGATTACAGGACTTTCATGTGTCAAGTGCCAAGTAATAACACATCACTGGATATGTGCTATTACTTTTTCGACGTTTCAGTTGGACCACTGTGAAATCTCGTAGACCGTGAATGATGTTACCTAGCAACGATGTTGTTATTTGAAACAAAAACAACAGTTTGACACTAAAAAATCACTGCATTTATTTATGAAAATCATAAGAGAAATAGTTTTAACAACTCGACAGAATTGTTTATCGCTGGGTATCAACTCTTGTTATGTAATTTCAAATATAATAAACTCGCCAAAGGCTAGTTTATTATATTTTGAATATATGTTGAAATTAAATAATTAAGGTCTACCCGAGAACCTTCTCGGTAGACCTTATAGTATTTCTTCTGATTATTATTATTTTTTTTTTTTTTTTTTTTTCGCCAACTTTTAAACTCTTCGGCCCAAAACTGTACGCGACATGTCGAATTGAGCTTTCGCACAAAATACCGGGCAGACATATACTTTTCGCAATCGAGGGCCACATTCGGAATTTTATTCCGTTACGGAGTTCTTCCCCTTTTCACTAAATACCTTGTGATCACTTAAACTCGAAAACCGTAAAAGATAGCTGACAAAGTGTAATGGGGAAAATGTT
>MJUU01023109.1:0-29527 GCA_002080025.1 Modiolus philippinarum
TGTGGGGATCTATGGAAACACAGTTGCTGATCAGGAAGCCAAGGATGCTCGAGATGACGAGATGGCGGATTGTCCAGTACCCTACACTGACATGAAGCCTTTAATCGTTAAATACATTTTAAAAATATGGCAGACCAAATGGGATCTGCAAATAAATAAAACTGCATACAATACAGTCAGACGTAGGTAAACAAGTCGGTTCCTGCGGTAAAATCCGTAGGGAACAGGTAGTGTTGACCCGATGTCGTATTGGACATACTAGAACAACACATAGTTTTATCCTCAACAGTGATGATCGACCTGAATGTATTCCATGCAATTGTCCTTATACAATTCAACATGTTTTAATAGAATGTGTAGATGTTGCCGATATCAGGCGTGATTTTTATTCAGCTGATTGTCTTAAAGAACTATTTACAAATGTCGCTGGCGACAAAATCGTTCAATTTTTAAAAGCAATCAATTTATTTAGTAAGATTTCAATGGATTTAATTTATAGTTGTAATATTGTAACAGTTAAACTGTCATTTCGCCTATAATGTTTTTTTTTTATTTATTTCATACCCTTTTTTACTTGTATAAAGCTTTAATGGTTTTATATTGATATTGTATATATTTATCATAACTGTTCAACTTACTTAACAGTTCTCGCCACAATATAGCTGAAATATTGCTGAAGTTTGCGTAAAACATCAATCAATCAATCAAAAATTTGGCCAGAACTACTTGCCCCCATAGGTAAACACTTATCAATATAAAAATAATCATTCTATGTGAAACCAAGAAGGTGATTATCTGAAGGGTGTATAGGAATAATACGGAATGCGTCTTCAATATCACATTTACTAAGTTGACAATGCCTACCAAATCTCTTGACTAAGTGAATAACTGTATCTATTCCATCATATTTGACGGCCGAGTTTTCTGTGGGAATCAGAGTGTTTACGGAATTCCCTTTAGGAAATCAGTTATTAACCGGAATTTTCCTGGTACACTTTTTAGGATAAGGCCTAAAGGAGAACAAACCAGGTTGTCAAGAGGGGGCGATTTAAAAGGGCCTGCTATTCTACCTAACAAGGATTCTTTGGCAAGTTTTTCATCCACTTTATCTCTATTCTCCAATGCATACTTATGGTTTTTGTTTATCTCTTGGAACTTGTTGCCAACTGTACATTTTGGCTGTACATTTAGATCATATTTGTTTTTTGTTTTTTTTGTTCTCTATCAGTTTTTAATCATCTTTGAGCTTATGGTCTATCAAACGTTTAGATTTTATCTGCACTGAAGAGACATAAATTGTCGAAATGCGCATATGCAGAAAGTAAATTCACAGTAATTTCGGTATTTAGTTATTTGTTACCACTGGGTTGATGCCACTGCTGGAAGACTGTTAGTCCCCGAGGGTATTCACCAGCCCAGTAGTCAGTACTTCGGTCCTGACCCGAAAGCCGATTATTTTTGGAAACTTACAATATCTAAATTTTTGTAAATTTTGTTGAAAAGTAAGGAGTATCTCCCTCGTGCAAAGCTCTGTCCTTAGCTGATTTTGCTGTACATTTAGATCATATTTGGTTTTTTGTTCTCTATCAGTTTTTAATCATCTTTGAGCTTATGGTCTTCCAAACGTTTAGATTTTATCTGCACTGAAGAGACATAAATTGTCGAAATGCGCAAATGCAGAAAGTGAAATCACAGTAATTTCGGTATTTATTTATCTGTACCTAATTTAAAACCAAAAATGAACCCATCTATGAGTGTCTTATGAAGGTTTTGTCATATCCCTTTAACTCTTGAGACAGTACATCAGGTTTTACTGGACTTTGTATTTTGCTTTGATTGAAGATGCTATTTTGCTGGGGATTTGTTTGTTTGGTACATTTTGCTTGGGGATGGGGTCCTTTGCACAATTTGCAAACATGTTGATATGGACAATTTCGCTTGGTGCAACACTGGTATTTGTTGTAGATGTGGCAGGTTCAATTGCTGTTTGATGATTCAAGAAAGGGTCTATTATTTTGATTTATATTCCGATTGTTATTTTGCTTCAGTGTATTGGTAGATTGTGGGGCATTGTGGTTGTATTGATATTTAGAAGATTTCATAAACATGGCTCTTCTATACAATTCATCGATTTCTTGTTGCCATGGTTATACATTTTCTCTCCGTAATAAACGAAAGGTTTCATCATAATAACGAAATGATTCGTTCCCTTTCAACTCATGTATGTTTTTTATAGTAAACATGTATCTTAACATGTGTGGGGCATCCTCTGGAAATTTTTTAATATAAATGGCCATGTAAATGCGGAAAGCCTCGTTCCATTCATAAAATGATATAAGAGATTTAGGCTTAGGGACGTTTGGTTGGTTTTGTAAAGATAACTGTGTTTGGGGCAAAAGTAACGGACCATAAATCATTATTTATATTTTTTTGGCAACATAGCCCATATCTTTTCTTTTATTCTTTTTGGTATATGGCCACCTAAAGGTATACCTGAGGTTAGTTCTGTTACTTGTCTTTGCCCAGCATTGTAACTTGATGATTCACTACCTGATGGCTCATTGGATAATATATTATCAATAAAATTATGAAAATGTGAATTGACATTAGAAGTACTATTACTGTCTGGTGTCAAGGCTGTTTGTCCATTTTGATTTAGTGAATTTTGTCCAAATAGCCGAATTGGAGATGATGTAGACACATTAGTGTTTGACAAGGAATGTTGTTCATTGTCATTTAAATACGGAGTGGAAGATAACGGTAGTAACAAACGAATATTCTCATTTTGTGAAGTTCCAGTAACGGTGGGTTGAAATTGAGGAGTCGGTGAAGTTGTTTGTTGTAATTTGACAATTTCCCTAGCCAAACGTTCATAATCAGTGGTTATCATTGGTGCAGACTGATTGGTTTCAGAACTGGTGCTTTGCAATACATTATTTAAAGTAGTCTCAGTTACATGTGTAGTATTAATATCACTGTTGTTTACATGGTTAACGTCAACACTAATTGGTGGCATAGGAATTACATCAGGGTCATTTGAAGAATCTATAACATTTTCTTTTGTTTTTGAGTAAATTGATTTGCGCTGACGTATAGGTCTAGTTTGAGCAGCTGAATTTGAATTTCCATCTGTGTCACCTTTTTTTCTTGGGAGGTCCCATCTTGCCAAATGCCAAGGAACTTCTGTTAATTTACTGCCGAAATAAAATAATAATTAAACAGTTTGCGTTCTGACATGTGAAACAGTACACAGATAACCTTGGATTACAGACGCACAAAGTATAAAATACATATCAATTATAAATAATATTTTAAAATTAAAGTTAGATTATACTGCATACACTCTAGAGATACATGTATGTAAAAACAGGAGTTCCAATATATAGTTACATGTCGATTTTGCATTCAATATTTGTTCAAGTAAATGGTACCATAACGGCTTAATGGTATAACTAATTGTGCGTCCACTATCCTGAATTGTTAAACAAGTAATATAATAATACTACATGTATTACAAAAACAGGATAACGGCAAACACCTACAATGGCCAGGAACTGCAATCACATGACACAATTTACAAGCAAACTGCACCAGAAAATGTACATCGTGTTTCAAATGAAGTTTGGTACACATTCGATAAATCGTGTAATATCATGAAGACTTCATGTAAATGATCATGACCCCTTGAAAAAAATTCTGGTACAAGTACCAGATAATAAGAAATTGGGAATCATGTCTTCTACATGTACATGTACTAGTATATAAGTTTGAGATGTTATTAACACATTTGCACCTATGTAAATAGAATGATTATACACATAAAATGTAATATTCTGTACTGTGCTGTATAATAATACCCATAAAAATTTTGATACAAGTATCAGATAATGAAGGTTGGTTTCATTCTCACAACTGATTATAGCATGTTTAATGATACAACGTAATATAGAAAATCAATTACAATTGCAATAATTTTCCATTTTTTATTTTATTTTTATTTTTAGTTCTATACCAAAACTGATATTACCAAGTATGTTGTTTTTGGCGTACAGAACAGCAAATCTAATACTCCTGAAATATTTCCTCATGCCATTGTTGTTCAAATGCACCCCATCATGGTGTGTTAAGTCTTTCCAAAAGCCATGGTGCCTCCACATGAAAATGTTTTGTGTATTGCCATTAGCAAGAATATGTTGAATATGCAGATTAGTTTCCACAACTTTTTAGTTAAAATTACAGCCAACCTTGCTGGATTTCTCCATAAAAGTTCCCAAATTACAACAACTGGTATTCTTTTACCAAAGTGCAAATAATGTGCAAATGAAACTTTGTAATTAGCCAACTTCTCGGGAGTTACATATGGTCTAGACAAGTCGTTGCCTCCAATTTGGATGTACACAATGTCAGGCGTGAAACGTATGAAATTAAATAGGTCAGGCCTGTTATGAATTAATTGGGATACTGAAAGTCCTCCTTGTGAACGACAACGAACGTCAAGCTGGTTAAAATAAAGTCTCAAATTGTAATAACTTGCATTCATATTCATAAAATCATCCAAACGGCGGATATAACTGTGACCCAAAAGCACAACAGAACATATGTTTTTGTTTACAACGGATGTATTTATTTTTTTCTCCTCGTGCATGCGCAAACAACTAGTTCATGTTATGTAATCGTTTAACACATTTATGTAACGATCGCCATTTTTGTTTATGTAAGCTGACAATTTCGAAAGATAAATGCATTTAATACTCACAAATAACACTTTTTGCCTTGTCCTAATAACGTAAAATATATCACAATATCCACCAAAATGTAACGGCAAAGTCAGATCGATATCCTAGGAAAATCAATAAACTTAATGGTTTAGTTAAAAGTGTGACCTTTCAAATAAATAAATTATATCACATTATGTCAGCTGTCACGTGACCACTGTGTATACTGTGAGAGGATGCTTTTGCTAAATTGTGTATTGCAAACTCATTATATTTACAATAACTGAATTTATTTTACGCCTGTGAAAATTTTCATTATTACAGCGAAGGAAGGTGTGTTGCTTTCCTGCAATTCTATTGGGCGTTCAATCATAACGCGATAAACTACAAATATCTTGTCAGCCACTCTCACTTTGTGCGGGAACTTTCGACAGCTTGTGTAAGTTAGATAATTGTCTTCTTTGTACTATTTATTATATGTTAATATTTGATAAAATACAAATTTACCCGCCCTCCACATATCCCGTTTGGTAAATTTATATTTATTCCTTCATATATATAATTTTGGAAAGATACTGCTGCATGTTAGATTTATATTTGTAGGTAGGTAGTATATTGCCACCTGTTGCAGTGTATGTACCAGTATTGGATCCTTGAGATGAATTCTTCCAACTCTTCGTATATGGGTACTACAGATAATGGATAGTTAACGGAATAAGAAAGTGTGTCGCGGTACTTCCAAGACAGGCACAGGTGGCCTTACGCGCACAAATTACGTGAATATTGTGGTTCTTTAATTTACAGTTTTCAGTGACAATTTGACAACTTTAACAAAATATAAGTTAAATTGCGCCGCTGTTCTCAGGGTGCTCTCACCACTGATCGAAATTGGAATGTTTGGATTCTTGTTTTATGACATTTAATGTCACGGCTGTTCACAGGGTGGCTTAATGAACTAATTTGCAGTTAATATCGCCGCTGTTCTAAGGGTTGTGTTAAATTAATTTATTAGAATTTACCATAATTGAATATCATTACCGTGACAAAATTCATGCCAATTAAATATAAAAAATATTTCTGGTTTTGTATTCCTTCACTAGTCTGTAATAAAAGGTAATTTAAATGCTTTGAGCTCCGCAAGTTACACGTTCATGCTCAGTTTTGGGCCCAAAATTGGTAATCAAATATTACTTACTTACTGACTGTATAAATTCACATGTCAATTCCTGAAGTTTATTATCCATAAATACAAAGTATAAATTGAAAGCACTTCATTGTATTATCTATCATCCATGAAAAGAATTCTTTATCTTATATTTGTGTGCGCACATGTGGGGGGTCTATATTTTACTACAGGATGGATGGGGCTGTCAAATATATGAGATGTTTAGAAAGTGGGGGAGGGGTTGTTTTCTAACTTCATCGAAGAGGAAGATCAAGGTATATCAGAGCATTCCGAGTCTGAATCAATTTATCCATTTAAAAAGAATTCCTGGACTCCCAAGTGCAGTAAATCAAAAGCCTTGGATTTGTACATCGAGAAAGTCCAAGAAAAGAAGGAATGCGCCAACTGCCACAACAACGACCTGCTACATCTAATTTATCAAAAAATGAAAAGGATTAGAAAGAGAGAGAGGATAGTGTTATTAAAAAAGCCGAAAATGTTCTACTGTAGTCGTAATGAATACCGACGACTATGTTGCCGAGGCAACCCGGCAACTATCAAAGCCTGAATTTTACAAAAAAATAAACACAGATCGCACTAAAAAGTGTAGTGAAGAAATTGTTTCAGCACTTAGGCTAATGGTAGAACAAGATGACTTAGATCAGGAAAGTTTTGAAGGTCTTCTTCCTGAAAACCCGAGAGCTGGTTTATTTTATCTTTTTGCCAAAAATACACAAAGAAGGAGTTCCCGGACCTCTAAAAGTTAACTGCATTGGTCATCTAACAGAAAATATTTCGAATTTTTAAGACTTTCATCTTCAACCTTTCGTTGAGAATTTGCCCTCTTTCGTTAAAGACACTACCGATTACATAAATAAAACACCGACTGAAGACCTCCCACAAAAACCCTTTTAGTAACGCTAGATGTTACTCCACTGTATACCAACATTCCACACAAAGAAGGCATAGAAGCCTGCCGAAAGTTTTGGAAGGTAGAACAATACAATCACCTTCTACCGAGTGGTTAGTCAGTCTTTTACATCTTGTACTGAAACGTAACAACTTACTTTTCAATAACGACAATTTCCTTCAGGTTAATGGAACAGCAATGAGTACTAAAGTAGCACCATCATATGCAAATATATTCATGGGAGATTTAGAAAATCGTATGCCCCAAGAAGCACCCTGCAACCCTTTAGTTGGTTGTGCTTCATAGATGATATCGAAATGAAATGGACCGACACTAGACAACACCTTGATGAATTTGTTGAATTCGTCAATAATTTTCATCCGTCCATAAAATTTACAGTCAACATATCTGAAACAACAAATGTCTTTCTCGACACGACCTCAACACTTATTGATGGACAAATTCATTTTGATTTACACATTAAACCGAAAGATTCACACGCCTACCTGCTCCCAAGTAGCTGTCATCCTAGACACTATGTAAATGCGATCCCACACGGACTTTCTACCCGTATACGTCGAATCTGTTCACAAGAAGAGACATTTAAACATAAGAGAATTAACCCAACATCTTGCTTACAGGGGTTATAAGGAAAAGCAAGTCAGAAAAACTATTCAAAAGGTCTCCTCGAATGACCGAAAGCAACTGTTACAATATCGGGAAAGAAAGAGAAAGAATTTACGTACCCCCTGGTAGCTACCTTCCACCTACAGCTAGCCCATTTGTCTGCTATTTCCCGTGAATTTATGCCAATTCTTCATGCGTCAACAAAAATGAAAAAAAAATGTTTCCTGAACCTCCGCTTATATCATTCCGTCGACCCAAAAATCTAAAGGATATTCTCGTTAGAGCAAAACTACTATCAATGTTACGCCAAACTTTGTCTTCTGTGCAAATTTAGTTCTACCAAAATCTTCAAGAGCACAGCAACCGGTGACACATACAAAATATTTACCAATTTATCCTGCAAGTCAGATAATGTCATCTATCTCATCACCTGCTCTGTTTGCCAACAACAGTATATCGGTGAAATGAAAAATTCACTTGCACCGTGACCACATTCGGAAAAAAAGAAAGATCAAATGCCACTGCATTACATTCCAGTTCCACCGATCATGACTAGAAACATATACAAGTAGTAACAATTGCCCAAAATCGATCGTGGACAGACACACAGAGGCATGCTATAATAAAGTTATGGATATAAAAGCTAAAATCCAGTTTGAATATTAAAATTTAAAATATAGTTTTACTAAAAATCCTGCCACTGCCCATTTTTTTTCTTTCTTTTTTGAACTGATTAACTTGCTGTCGTTCTGACATGGCTCAAGTTTAGCTCCTTGGGCGTTCAATATAATTTTGTGACAGTATTGTTAATAGAACCGATGTTCGCATACTGTCGAAATTCTTTTTTCCCTTCTCATGTTACATCTGTTAACAGCATCCAACATGTAGTTCTCGACACTTTGTAACAACATTTGTAGTTTAGTCTTTGTAAATAGGGGTTTGTTTGATTGTATTTTTTACTTTTTTATTGTGTTTGAAGAAGAGACGGACAGGTATCGAAATATCGACTGTTATTTTATTTGTGTCATTCACTTTGTTTATTATGCTGTCTATTATCAGGTCATAGAGTGTGTATCCTTTGAATCTGGCACAGCGGAATTTTCGATGTTGTTGCTTTGTTCTTTATGTGTGTGTGTGTGTGTGTATATATATATATATATATATATATATATATAGACTAGAAGAATAATTTTGTGTTTGTTTTTGTTCAAAATAAAATAGTTTTCAATATTTTTTTGAAAAAGATTGATTGATTGAATTTTGTTTAACGTTTACTCAGCAATATTTCAGCTATATCAAGACGAGAACAAGTTTGTTAATAAATAATCACTTTTGGGTACGGAAAGGGCCATGGGGCGGGAAATTTATCCTTGTAGCCGATCACCTACGGACCACTCAAAAAGAGCTTGCTACAAGGGTTCTTTAACGTGCAGGAAGCGTGGCATTTCTTCCAACACGTGGACCTGAGTCTACATCCCATCCGAAAGATGGGTTGTGTATTTATTCATCCCGCACAACCACTGAATGGGTCCTATTCCTATGAGTCAGCCCCGTTTAGAAGGGGTCATAACCGCAAGCTGGAGATACTAGGTCCGATTTCTGTATCCCGGGGTTCCCTCGGGGGTCCTCTGTTATGAAGACTCCTACTCCAAGCTTAGAGGATGCTGCGGGCCTATTCATAAGCCGAGACCGCGCATGGCGGTTTTTGAAAAAGAAAGTTATGCAATCCATTGAGGTTAAATTTTGGACCCCACAAAGAACCAGTTTATAAATTTGAAAAATCTTTAGCTTGGCAATAACATTCGAACCGTACATAATTTATAGAAGTGCGATTACAATTTCATTATCCCTATTCACCCCAAAAATCAATATAAGCATTGGATGAATTTTAAGGAAAGTGGCTGATGGCATATAAATTAACCTGTAATATAAATTTTTCCATCTGTTTTGTAAGCTTTTTCCTGTTCTAATTACCCATGGCCACTTGAGATTTCAGAATTTGCTATATTCTCCTTCCTGAAGGCATGTTCTTTGGACAGAAAATATTTTCAAATACAGTAAATTGATAAGTTGTATCCAATGTAGGGTGTGGTAGTATGTGGAACAAGTTTCCAAACCTCAACAGATAAGGTAATATTTTTCCTTTCTCCTAATATTATCTGAAATATCTTATATTTCAGATATTACACCATACCCATCGCGCCGCGCCACGAATTCAGCAAATGCGTCAAGTTTCAGTACTGGCCAATTTAACAACACCGATGGCAAACCAGAAAAATCACAGATTTGTTTCCGACCTGCACTTATCATCTGCCTGGACATTTTTTCGAAGGAGATGGGTACAACAGGTAACCTACAGTATCTGGGCCCAGTCCAGTTTGATACGTTACTTTACTTGGCTTGATGTCTTCTAATATATATTCTGAATAATAAATTACTCGAATTTAGCCTACCTTTCATAAGACTTATCATGGTAATGGGATAATGAGGATCAAACTAAAAAACTTTCGTATAAAATAAATTCACTCAAGGGGCTGATAAATTCGGCTCAGGGAGGAGGTGCCAAACACATAAAAAAGACCTTGTGCGTTTGAAAATTTGTAAGGAAAGCAGTAGGATATTTAGGCACATAAACAAAGCCCTCCCCGTGTTACAGAAATCCATGTGTATCAATTTCTAGCAGAATCCTGTGATCTTGCATATACAGGCATCTCTAGTGGTAGGTCATCATTCAGACAAAATCGTTACTTCACCATGTTAAGATTTAAACTAAATTGCCTTTTTTATATTTAAAGCAATATGGCAGGGCATAATGACATCTATCAAAACATTAGAAATAGTAAACTTTACTGGGGATATTAATGGACAATTATATAAAAATAAAACAATCTCTTTTTTTGTTTTGTTTGTTTTTTTATAGGTAGAATTTGTTGAAAAGAAAGTGACCATAGCAACAGGGGAGGAAGTTGCATTCAGAGAAGTGAGAATTATGGATAATAAAAGAAAATTCCACTAATTGTATGGAGAAAACTTGCAATGGGGAATATAACAGAAATATCTGTCATGAGATGCATTGACATTTCAGTATCAGACACGTTTAATTTAAAAAGTGCAGAGTACTGTTATTCGGTTTTCCCTGTTTAGTTGAAAAAAAACATGTTATACTCTTTTGTCAGCTAAATAAAAGGTATTTTAAAGAAAATACAAAATATTCAAAGAAAATACACACACACACACACACACAGAAATGGGTACAATTATGACGACAAACAGTTCATTTACATTACGTTTTGAACTGAATTATTTTACTTTATCATCTCGCCCGAGAATCTGTAAAAATGTTCCACCAAATTCCATACAAAAATAATTAAGTGACGTTCTCGATAATTCCCTGGCCTGGTTAACTGGCGATTTCTCTACTCAACCATGCTTACAAGATGTCAAGTGAAACAACGTCAGTTCATACAATGCATTTTTAACCATTTTCAATACATTTTGGTTTCAAATCGAAAGTATTTCGGATAACGAGGACAGGGAGATTTAATTTTTTTAATTAGATCAACAAATACCTAGCTCCTTCATATATGCATAAGAAACATCAGTTCAAGCATTTTGAAACTACATATATTTGTCATGTCGTGAAAATCTTTCCACTCTTCCAAACGATATAGTTTCTTTAATAGGGTGAAGTGGATGGATTTAGCTTCGTGACAAGTAGGGTTAGAATATTTATTTTTACTGACACTTAGGTTAAATTATATATTAGTTTAGTTTGTTTAACAATATTTTATTGCAAATAAAAGTATTTGACACAAGTTTTACCAACTTAGTGCAAGTCCTCTCCTCACAATATCATTCAAACAACAGCAAGGCTAATAATAATAATTAACATAATAATTTACATTTACAATTATTTATTTACAAAAAGTTCAAGTCCGCCTGGAAAATCAAATAGCCATTCCCTAAAACACCTTGACACTGTTTCACAGGATAGATTTTGCGATTACAAAAGTTGTGTATTTCGATTTATGAAACGAACATTGTACAGGTGATGTTGTCATGATGTGTTACATAACCAAGTTCTGTGTTATATACGTGCGTCCTTCCTGTTTACATCATTGATCCTTCCGCAGAAATATATTCCTGTGTTCTTTTCATTCCCGTTTTGCAGGATGCTCATATAAATACATTCTCCTCATAAATACATGTACTATGTCACAGACGCCAAAAAATCATGTGAAGACATATTCGTACCCAGGATAATTTCAATTTCGACAGCCAAATGAAGTTTTCCTGACGGAAAACCTCATAATAAACAAGTCATTCCAAGTACATTGTATATAAAACGAACTTTCCTCTTCATTAAAAATCCCATGAAATTTTTATAACAAATTCATATTCTATCATGGCTCTTGTCAACCAGCATAATACTCGATAACCATATATATGTACTTCGCACATGCTCAAATGATATCAGAAAAAGAGTGCAAAAAATCATGATTTTAATTTTGTTCGTCCAAGTTTGTGATGGAAATAAATGTTAAGAACATTTTAAACTTAATCTTGTCACTCAGACAGGTTCAGTGGTTTTTTTTTTCGATTAACCAGAAAGAAATCAGTATGTTCAAACAACTCAAATCGTTAGAACTTTCAACTGGATATAAATGATTTTTCACCTTGAGCTCAGCGGATAATAAAAGCATAGTTTATGGAGGAACTGATGAGGACTCTTCAATAAATTTGAAAAAGGAATTTGTTTCCTTACAAAAGAACTTGAAGAGATGAATAACACGATTGTAAAAAAGGTAAACATGTCCAAAATTGTCACATAAAAGACCAACTCTTGTATCACCACTTCCAAGTCCCTCCAAACTGCCAAAATGTCTAAATAACTTGGCAGCAATACAGCATTAAGAATTGGATTCACTATCCCACATTCCCAGTCCGTAATAGTGATATTTTTCAAATTTAATTCAACTTAAATAAAAAAAAATTTATACGTTGACATGTACAATGTCCCTGATGTAGATCGATGGTTCCTGCACGCATATTACTTTTTACAATTATTTTCAGAATTTTAAATGCATTTTCAAATTCGGCCATGAAAAATAACTTTGCCTAACACAGATAATCTATAGAAAAGAACTATATTAATTAAATCGTAGCCATTTAGATAACAGTTTGTTTTTGCACGTGTCAAAACAGCGGGACATACAATTTTACATTGATATGCTAATTGATATAGGTATACCTAACTGTAAACGTATACTGCATTGACCACATTTATTGATGAAGTAAACATTTTAATAGTTTTAACGATAAATGCCCACATTTTCATGACATGTTAGAATGATTAACAAGAACACAATAGGAAAATATTACTAGTAGCTAAAACAAAGTGTGCTGAGGTTGGACTTTTTTTTTATATGAAATGGTAATTGCTTTTAATATTAAATTTAATTCTACTATTCATGGCTCGTAAAGAAAATACGAATTACAACGTTCAAACTATATTTTGTTTAAGATTCCTTTGACAGTGAAGAAATTTATTTTGTTCTCACTTATCACCCCGATCGCCTTTTTGCATGTGTTTTATTTATTTATTTATATTGATAAAGTTCATCATCTTCCAAAAACTGTGGATTGGTGTTTATACATATAGGACATCCAACTGTCTAAATGAAAAATTTACATAATGTTTACTGAAGCGTATATAATAGCAATATTAAAATCTACTGCTATAATAAATTACCCCCTTGACAACAAGGTCTGTCGTATCTAAGACAGGGAGATAAGTCATTTCTTAAATACCTGTATGTTCGGATAACATAATAAGAGATATATCGGGTGTTGTTAGTATATCTTTTGCCATAATCTCATTTTTAGGCGATGAAATTAGCATTACAGATAAAAAAACAGAACTAAAATAGCCCAAGTACTTCGAAAATTACAAACATTTAAAAAATTCCCATAAAAACGAAAATATCTCAAAAAGTAAGTCATGAAGGTATGTTTTTCTTTTCACATTGGGAATCATCCTATCAAAATTTATATTCTATGGGATTTTCGTGAACAAAACTATACTCTGTGTCACGGCCTCAAATTTGCTCTAAAATGGACGAGAAATGAAAACTACTCACCGCGTTGGAACGAAATATGCACCTTCTGACGTAACGAAAATTGGCTATGTTTATTCCAACAATTATTATGTTATCCGATAAAATCTTAGGGCGCTATTTAACAAGGGCAATGGTTACCATTGTTGACACCGGAAATAACGTATGGAGCAGTAATTGTTTACAGCATGCACGCGGTGTTTACCAAACTTCTAAGGTCAAGGGTGTTAACTCGCAACATTTCGGATTTCACCAAGATTCATCGATAGCTAAGTTGAAGTCGCAAGAGAACTCCAAATAGAAACTGCAGACGATCTTATATTTAGAATATAGCAAAATTGTCATACAAAAATATCTATTACTACAAAATGCCAAACAAAAAAAGGCAAATTGTTGTAAAAACGTAGAGTTAATGGTCTGAAAAGGTTGTCAATGTTATATTAGTTCCAGATGTATCCAAAGATATACTGCAGAGGTCATACATATATATAATTCAGAATCAGAGTCATTATAGATCATTATAGTGCTAGACCAGTCATACTGTCACTGTCAGTCACAATTTGTCCACACAAACTGACAAAGTTCAAAGTATCTATAGTATATATAAACCAATCCCCCAAAACAGTCAGTAAACCACGGGCAGTAAACCCCCCCCCCAAGTTACAGTCAGTAGTAACCCAACCACTCCCCTAAAGTTTAAGTTACATTTTAAATGACTCTTTTAAGTTCAATTCAAAATTCTATAGGCACTCAAAGGCAATAACCATTTTTACCTGCGTCACCAACGGTGACCGCAGGTCAAGGAGCCGCTCGACTCCGTCCGTCACGCTTTGGGGGTACCAAGTTAGTGTAATCTGAAACTCCGACACCTTATACCTGATGCTTTTGAAACTTTGCACAGTTGTTCTGGACACATTGAAGATGTGCACCTCCCCTTTTGGTGAAATTTGGAAAAAAAATGTGGAATTTATCCATTGTTGAACTTAGTGATTTTTTCATCAAATTTTAACATTACGGTACTGAGTTTGTGTAATCTGAAACTCTGACACCTTATACCTGATGCTTTTGAAACTTTGCACAGTTCTGAACACATTGAAGATTTGCACTTTCCCTTTTGGTGAGATTTGGATAAAAATTGTCGAATTTATCCATTGTTGAACTTAGTCATTTTTTCATCGAATTTTAACATTACGGTACCGAGTTTGTGTAATCTGAAACTCAGACACCTTATACCTGATGCTTTTGAAACTTTGCACAGTTGTTCTGAACACGTCGAATTTATGCATTGTTGAACTTAGTCATTTTTTTATTAAATTCATTAAATTTTAACATTACAGTACTGAGATTGTGTAATCTGAAACTCTGACTACTTATATCTGGTGCTTTTGAAACTTTACACAGTTGTTCTTAACACATTGAAGATGTGCACCTCCTTTTTGGACAGATTTGAAAATAAAATGTCGAATATATGCATTGTTGAACTTAGTTATTTTTCAGCATATTTTAACATTACAGTGCCTGGTTTGTGTAATCTGAAAGATTGACATTTCTGACTAAATACCTTTGGAAGTTTTTACTGTTGTTTGAACACATTGGTGATGTGAACCTCCCCTTTACGCCAGTTTTGATTTTAAAAAAAATGTCAAATTTATCTTTTATTGAACTTGTACTTTATTATATCATCATGGTACTCAATTTTTGTCCAGAGATGTTGCAGAGTTTTGAACGCATGGGCAGCTGTTCTTGAATTTTTTGCATTGCTTTCATATGTTTTCTCATAAAGATTCAAAGTATGTGTTTATTTGAATTTCACATTTGCTGAAGTGATATGGACTATTTTCATTATATGCTTTGTTTAACTTTGTACAATTAGTTCTGTTTTTTTTTTTTTCCTTCTTTTTTTGTCTATTCCAGTAATAGGTCATCTTCGCTAGCCAAGGGTTGCGATCAGCTTCTCTTCTCTTCACCCTTGGCAGATTGAAACATCAGTTTCAAATTATCTCCCTTTGAAGTAAGAGTTTCAGTATGATTTATTATACGACCGCAAAAATTTTTGAGGTCGTATATTGGTATGGTGCTGTCGTCGTCGTCGTCGTTGTCGTTGGCGTTGTCGTTGTCGTCGTTGTCTGTAGACACTGTTGTTTTTGGTCATAACTTTAGTTCCAGTAGATCAATCCTTATGAAATTTTAACACAATGTTCCTTGCCACAAAAGGAAGGCTTGGCTTAGTTTTGGTTATTGTGGCCCCACCCGTCTTTAAAAAAGGGGCCAAAAAGGGTTAAAATTGATGTTTTCTATATTTGACTGTAGAATCTTTATTATTTATTGGATTTTGATGGGGTTTCTTTCAGTGTTCTCCTGAGAAAATTTCCAATCAGCACAATGTGAACAGATTTCACGTGGTATGTACCGTTCACGAGATAAATGGGGCCTAAAAGGGGCGAATTTCAAAAAATTTAATTTTTTTATTTTAAGTCCGATTTTGATGCAGTTTTTTGCATTGGATTCCTTATAAAAAATTAACGTAGTGCTGCACCATCAGTTTTTTTATAACTTGTTTCTTTTCCAAGCTATGAGGGCCCAATGGGGCAAAAACTTCAAACATGTGGATTACCTCAAATTTTTATTTTTCATCTGATTTCAATGGGATTTTTTTCTTTAGATTCCTCTCATTGTAGGCTTTCATTAATATGACAACGGATTTGGCGTAGCTCTTACAGTTTCCGAGCTATTAGGGGTCAAAGGGGTCGAAATTGCAATTTTTAGAAATATGTAAAATGTTTATTTTACATCAGATTTTGATGGGATTTTTTTCTTTAGATTCCTCTTATTGCAAGCTTTCAGAGGTTTGTCAACAGATTTGGTGCAACTCTTACGGTTTTAACTCTATAAGGGGTCAAAGGGGCCAAAATTGCAGTCATTAGAAATATGTGAAATCTTTATTTTTCATCAGATTTTGATTGGATGTTTTTCTTTGGATTCCTCTCATTGTAAGCTTTCAGAATTATGCCAACACATTTGGCATACATCTTACCATTTCAGAGCTGTAAGGGGTCAAAGGGGGCCAAAATTACAATTATTATAAATATGTGAAATCTTTATTTTTCTTATGATTTTGATGGAATTTTTATCTCTGGATTATTCTCATTGTAAGCTTTTAGTAATATGGCAGGATATTTTGTGTGGCTCTCCGGTTTCAAAGCTATAATGGGTCAAAGGGGCCAAATTGAAATATTTCAAAATATGTGAAATCTGTATTTTTCATTGGATTTCAACCCGAGTTTTTTCTTTGGATTTCACTTGATGGTAGCTCTTACAATACCCTAGTAATAAGGCATTAAAAAGGCTAATTTTTATTTTCACTAGTTTGTGTCCACTTAATTTATGTGTCAAGGTCCTTATTGTGTCCAGCAAATTACTGTGTCCACATTGATTTTAGTTTACACTTGTTCAAATTTCAGTGGTCGACATGCTGCGGTCGAATCATGCTGCGCTCGGCGTAGCCCTTTATTGTAATAATAAATGATTATTTATTGCATGTAATAATACAACAATTCACAATATATTTGACTTCAAGGAAATAATCCTTCAAAAGTAAAGAAAGATAATTAAATCATGGAAATTTTGCAAAATAGAAAAATCACTAAACGCCATATTTTAAGTTTTATTGTTTTGATATATATTCAAAATCTGAATGTGAGTTAATTAATTGGCTGCAGTGAAGGTTAACTGCAACCAATCAAAGAAGTGGATTTGAGACTACAGAAATCCAGCTTGATCTGCCAAGGGTGAAGATGAGAGGAGCAGATCGTAACCCTTGGCTAGCTAAGATGGTAATAGGGTTGAACTTATTATGATCTCAATTACAACTTGCATTTGAAGAATTTTTGGTAATAAGGTAAATGAATACTTGTTTGAATCGGTAAACCTAAACATGATATTCTGTTAGATTGAAAACAAAAAGATGAACATGAGTGACGGTGACGCAGGTCCAGACATGTAATTGGTCTCGTTTTATCTGGAGGGGTTATTGCTTGAAAGAAAAATTATGATTTTACAAACCAAAAAGATATGGTGTGTAGATGAAAAAAATTGTCACTTGGAAGAAAATAAATGGGACATGATAATTTTGCTGTACACCTGAACTTAGAGACAATAGAAAAGGATTTTTTCCAAAATGAGGAAAAAGTAGCTTTCTATCATGTGAAAAAAATATATCTGATTGATTGATTGATTGAATATTGTTTAACGTCTACTCAGCAATATTTCAGCTATATCAAGACGAGAACAAGTTTGTTGATAAATAATCACTTTGGGGTATGGAAATGGCCATGGGACGGGAAATTCTGACTGCCACTGGAAAAGTAGGGTGAAATCGTCAAGCGCGGGGAATTTAGCCTTGTAGCCGATCACCTACGGACCACCCCAAAAAGAGCTTACTACAAGGGTTCTTTAACGTGCAGGAAGCGTGGCATTTCTTCCAACACGTGGACCTGAGTTTACATCCCATCCGAAAGATGGGTTGTGTATTTATTAATCCCGCACAACCACGGAATGGGTCCAATTTCTATATCCCGGGACCCTCGGGGTCAGCCTCCGTTTAGGAGGGGTCACACCCCGCAAGCCGGAGATACTGGGTCCTATTTCTATATCCCGGGGTTCCCTCGGGGTCCTCTGTTAGGATGGCGCATACTCCAAGCTCAGAGGATGCTGCGGGCCTATTCTTCAGCCGGGACCGCGCATGGCGGAAATATATCTGAGGAAGGTCGAGTAAAATTCAGTAGAGCAATTTCCCCCAAACTTGAAAAGAAAATGGTACTCTTACCATAACACATAAGAAAAAGTGCACCAGCTATCCACGAGGGGTTTCTGTTGAATTGTTGCTATTTTTGGTCATTTCTTCCCTAAATTCTGCAGGAAATTTTCTGGTATTTTTTCCAGAAAAGGGGGTTTTCAAACCTTCATTTGATCTAATGATGTAGTGTACCTTTTAAAATTTTATTTTTTAAATTCCTAGGTTTTTTTTTTCATTGGAAAGAATGGAAATAATTTATGAGTCAGGCCCCCTTAGTAGCGAATCTGGATCTGCCACTGCTTTTCATACCTTTGTAATGCTTTATACATGCATCTCTGTTAATAATATGCAAGGGCCTTCATTTACTTAAGGGGTCCCACTACTTTAGAGTGTTGAATTTTTCGTATTTACATTCTTTACTTTAGGTTAAGGTTTTGGGGTAGGGTTAGGGTTAGTGTTCTAGGGTTAGATTAGGGTATAGTCATGAGAGTAGCCAAATGTTATGATAGGGACCCCTAAAGTAAACTAAGGCCCATGCAAGGATATTAACATTTCAAATGTTTCTGAGTAACCATCTATCCATAATAAAATTAGCTGATGGGTCTTATATAATTCTTATTCCATGATGGGTCTTATATAATTCTTATTCAATAATACTGAATTTTTTTAAATAGTAAAAAAGATCTATTACAATAGCAATGATACATCACAAGAATATGGGGTTTGATTTTTAAGGAAACCATAAAATATCCAAGAAAATAAGCAAAAACTACAATACAAATATGAAAACCCCACATTGGACAGAATTTTAAATGTAAATTCACATTACAATACTGTCAACTGAAGCAGACAAGAGCAGTATTTGGGGGTACAGGGTGTACTCCTCCCCCTTTTTCACCACCAAAGAAAAAAAATTGTGGTAATTTTGTAATAACCTACCCGTAGATGTTATTTTACATACTTAGATTTTTGCATGCATTTCCTTTTCAAGTTATCAAGATTCTCAGAAACAAAAAGTGAAATCACAGATATATTAACCCTACCTTTTAGATTCTTTGGAACCATACTTTAAATGCACAGACAGGGTGTTTTTTTTTTTGTTTTTTTTTGACAATATTTATGTCATACATATTTGCAACAATACTTAAGTCGGCAAAAAATGAAAAAAAATTACAGCCAAATTTAGAGCTAATACACAAACCTCCTTTATTGCACACATTATAAAGAGCATAACCACTATGACACCATATTAACAGTTTTGAAAAAAAAACAACTAAGTCGGTTCAGTGCAGATTAAATCAAAACACTTTAAGGCCATAAACCCAAATATTTAAAAAAAAAAATAAAAAAGAACAAATAACCCATATGATTAAATGAAAAGTTAAAATAAGCGTAGGGTGGCCATGTTCAAGAAAGATACTCCTTTATTTTATCAATAACAAGAGGCTCTCAAGAGCCTTTATCGCTCACCTGGACCATGGCTGACATAAATAAAAGGCATTTCCAATAGGAAAAACAAAACACAAAATTTAGCAGAATACTTTTTTTCACTAAAATTACAGTGTTCTTGTTTGGTTTCCATGGCAACCGAAAGCCTTACCATCCATTACAACCCATAACAGAACACCATTCAAAAAAAAGTTGGGCAGGGGTTCCCCTTATAATCAAGGTACTACATGTTGCTGAAATTAAAACATTCAGACCACAATTCAAATAAAAATTCAAAAATTTGGGCAGAGGTTCTAATTGGACTAGTAGTTTCTGAGAAGAAGATCTTTGAATGTATATTCCAAAGGGTCCAATACTAAAACTATGTTCCCCGATGGCGGCAATCTTGGATGAGGTACGGACCGGCCATATACCATTTTTGGAAGGGACCATCTAAGGGCCATTGTGACTAAGTTTGGTTATAATTGGAATGGTAGTTTCTGAGAAGAAGATCTTTGAATGTGTTGTCCATAGGGTCCAATGTTAAAACTATGTTCCCGCTGGCGGCCATCTTGGATGAGGTACAGACCTGCCGGATATCTGTTTTAGAAGGGACCATCTAAGGACCATTGTGGCTTAGTTTAGTTTTAATTAGACTAGTAGTTTCTGAGACGATCTTTGAATGTCTTTCCCATAAGGTCCAATATTAAAACTATGTTCCCCGCTGGCGGCCATCTTCGATGAGGTACGGACCTGCCGGATACCTTTTTTTGAAGGAACCATATAAGGACCATTGTGCCTTAGTTTAAGTTTAATTGGACAGGTTGTTTCTGAGAAGATCTTTGAATGTCTTTCCCATACTGGGTTCTATGTTAAAACTATGTTTACCGCTGGCAGCCATCTTGGATTAGGTATGGACCTGCCGGATACCTTTTTTGGATGGGACCATCTAAGGACCATTGTGACTAAGTTTGGTTATAATTGGACTGGTAGTTTCTGAGAAGAAGATCTTTGAATGTCTTTCCCATAGGGTCCAATGTTAAAACTATGTTCCCCGCTGGCGGCCATCTTGGATTAGATACGGACCTGCTGGATACCTTTTTTGGAAGGGACCATCTAAGGACCATTGTGACTGAGTTTGATTATAATTGGACTAGTAGTTTCTGAGAAGAAGATCTTTGAATGTCTTTCCCATAGGGTCCAATGTTAAAACTATGTTTCTCGCTGGCGGCCATCTTGGATTAGGTACAGACCTGCCGGATACCTTTTTTGGAACGGACGATCTAAAGACCATTGTGACTAAGTTTGGTTATAATTGGACTGGTAGTTTCTGAGAAGAAGATCTTTGAATGTCTTTCCCATAGGATCCAATGTTAAAACTATGTTCCCCGCTGGCGGCCATCTTGGATTAGGTACAGACCTGCCGGATACCTTTTTTGGATGGGACCATCTAAGGACCATTGTGACTAAGTTTGGTTATAATTGGACTGGTAGTTTCTGAGAAGAAGATCTTTTAAAGTCTTTTTCCATTGGGCCCAATGTTAAAACAATGTTACCCGCTGGCGGCCATCTTGGATGAGCTACGAACCTGACGGATTCAATTTTTAAAGTTCCGAAACTCGAGAAGAAATGCTGACGAGTCATTTTCAGAATGGAGTGTTCGTCTCATGCTTTATTTTGAGCATTGCATTGTGGTTAAGGAGATAGATTGTAAGTCATGTACTGATGGTCAGTTAGAGAAAAGGACTGATCTAATTTTAATGGAACAGATGTTGGAGATGACATCTATAGAGATTCAGTTATGGTTAAAGGAAAGAGATCCTCGGACTTTAGAAGATTAAGTAAAGTTGGCAGATCATTATGTGGCTACACGAAAGACATTTGATCAAGGGAATTCAAAGGGTAAGCCTCCTACGGGTGAAGTTCCTGACGAGGGCAGGCCTTTCATTAAACCCGGAATTCCAGATAAATTTTCAGACAGGAAATGTTTTAAATGTGGACATAGAGGTCATATTGCTTTGGATTGTAGATCAAAGTAGTTTTAAGTTTTAGTGCATGCAATTGGAGAAAATGATAACCATAGTGTATAATGTGTTTATTCAGTAGTTTTATTGCATGTATTTCTTATTATGTTTTTAAACTTTTCTTTTAATTTTCTGTAGAAAAATTTTATTGAAGGGGGAAAGAATGTGATAAAGTGATATTTTGATACAATATTTATAATCAACTTTTATACTGTTTATGTAATACATACTTTTAACCTTTGTTTAAGTATTAATTTACTGGCACCACCTGTATCGTAACAGGGTTGTCAGAATCACTTTATCACAGAGAAATTTTAGTATTTTGGGTAATTAAATCTGTCCACAGCATGTTATGTATGTTTTGATAATCGGATATGAATCATTGTTTTTAACTTGCCGTGAGAATAATTTGGGGAGAGGAGGCTAGGAGACTGAGAAGGAAAGACGTATAATTAGAAGGGGTGTCCCCTGGACAGAGTTAGCTGGGTGTGTCCCAGGAAGGACTTAAGATCTTTACGTGTGTCGTAATTAGGAGCCTCCTCGTGATTTTTCATCTACTGTATGTTTGTCTAATTGAATATATACATTTGTAGTTTAGTCATTATTATAATATATTGACTAAAGAGGGCAGACGCACTGGGTGTCGTATGGAAGGCTAAATTTCCTGCCCCTACCCATTTCTCCCCTTTTCAAGTGGCAATCAAAAGTCGTTACCCCGGTTGTCCCTTCCACCTATATTTCTTTCTTCTTTTACTTACAAATGTTTTGAATTCATTAACTTGTTCTCGACCTGATATAGCTGAAATATTGCTCATTGGACGTTAAACTCTAACTAATCAATCAATCAATTTTTCAGATCAATTAAGTGTCCAAGAAGGGATTAGCGAGACATCTTTTAGGGTCCAAACTCTTTTGTAAATATTTTTGTTAACGTCTATTATGTTCTAGTTGTTTTGATATGATATCACCATTTTACATGTTTTATGTCAAAAGTATGATTGAACAGTGAAATATGATCAGAAAATCCAAAATTTGGTATTTTTACGCATGTCAAAATTTGTTGTTACGATGTGTATTATGATGCTTTTATCATATTTAGACACACCTTTTTGGTGGCTAAACAATTATGATTGTCTGTTACAGGAATTATGTTTCATTACAGTTTGGTTACAGCCATCATTCCAAAAAAACAAAACCAAAACAAAACAAAACAAGCAAACAACAAATAAAAACACAATTTCAAAACAAATGAAAGGATGATTGATACAGGTGTTTTTCATTTTGACTTATCAGCCAGTTTTTCTTTTTATACGACCGCAAAAATGTTTGCTGTTGGACATGTATAATGGTATGGTGCTGTCATCGTCATCGTTGTTGTCTGTTGACAAATGGGAGACACTTGTTTTGGGTCAGTAATTTCAGTTCCAGTCTATCAATCCTTATGACATGTATGAAATTTTGACACAATGAAAAATTAAATATTGTATTGCAGATTCAGATTTTTGATAAATTGTGTCCTTTACGAGATATGACGGGCCAAAAACATGCAGACTACATGAAATTTGTATTGATCATCTGATTTCAATGGGATTTTTTCTTTCTATTCCTCTGGTTGTAAGCCAACAGATTAGGCGTAACTCTTACCAGTTCCAAACTATAAGGGGTCAAATTAAAGGGGCCCAAATTGCAATTTTACGTAAAATCTTGAATTTCATTTCCAGGTAATTCATGTGTAAATGTCCTTATTATGTCCAACAAATGACTGTGTCCACATTCATTTTAATTTACGCTTGTTCAAATTAGATTGGTCGACATGCTGCGGTTGTATCATGCAGTGTTTGGCATAGCCCTTTATTTACTATGATGATTATTAAAATCAATCCATCAAAAAGCTGTAATTTTAGTTGATTGTAAATGTCAGCATCACAACATCAAAATTCAACAGGTCGTCTCAATTTCAGCAATTGTTTCTGGAATATTGTACAAAGTTATGTCAAGCTTACATGGATTAAATTTATGCCATCTTCTTGCTTTTATGTCAATTACTACTTACTTAATAAGTTAAACCATAGTTGGTGTCCATTTAAAAAAAATGAAAAATTAAATCAATCCGAAGTAAACTACAGCTTTTGCAAAATTAAACGAATTACATATTAAAGGACTAAGGGCTTTTCCAGGATAAAATGTACAGGGGTTGTACGCAAGTGAAAATTCAGGGTACCACCACCATAATTCTAATTATTTTTTCTGGTATAAGCAGTAGGTATACTTCAGTTTAACACCCCCACCAAGGTAAAAATAAATAATTTGCGTTCCTGACCCTACCCCCCACCCCCTGGATTTTTTTTCTGGAAAAGCCCTAAATGTGTTCTAACTTGAAATCTCCTGGATCAGTCATTTTGATAACGGACTGAATTTTTCCACTCAGAAATTAAAAAAATACAAAAAATACATTCAAAGACTTTTCCATCTCGTGCAAGGCCTACAATACAATAGTTCAAAAGTTTTTGTGTTAGATTTAGTTCACCAGTCTGAAGTATGTATCAAATACAAAAGAATTTCCTTCCATATTTGTGTTGCCCCAAGTGAGTCTCGCATTGTATTTAAGTTTGGTTTTATTAGTGCAATAGGTTGTGTCTACCTTGTAACAAGAAATGATTAGAAGGAGATTTTCATTGATACACCTTGTATTTAGTTTTCTTTGCTTATTTAACCATTGCATGGTCGTGATGGTGGCGTGTTGCCTTTAAACAAATTGGGGGTTGGGGAGGCAGCAAGCATACCATATTGTGCCAGTCACCTTGATAGCACATTGACATAAACCTTTCATTTATTCAATATTTGTCTGCATACATGGAATAACACAGATACCTACAGTCCTCGGGGTTTACTCAGGAATAACTTTATTAAGGCCTACTTACGGGATGTAGACGAGATATTCTGCTTGCATCCGTTAAATTAACATACAGATTTTAAGCAGGTGACAATATTGCATCTACAGTTCTATTGTTATGAATAAAGTTCTAATTTGTTATGAATAACAAATACCAAAGTCAATGTGTCAATTGTCTCTGCATATTGCTATTTCGACATCTTCAGTGAAGGTAAAATTAAAAATTTGGAATAGACCATATCCGACCTTTGGTATTAGGATTTACCAGACTACTTTTCAATACGTCACAGTATAGAAAACGTCACGTCATAGAGCCTAAAACGTCATGAAGTTAATCACATGGGGCGGACACGTTTGTGACGTAGGGCGGACAAACAACAACTGGTGAATCTGAATACCAGAACTCGGATATGGTCTATTCCATAATCAAATTATGTAGTAAAGCTTATGGGGACAAATTATCAATAAACACTTAATAGTAAAGCCAAAATGAGCAAGATTGTAGAGATACTCCTGCTGTTGTAATAACCTATTCGGGTTATTCCAGATAGTAACAAACATGTGTTATCTCACAAAATTAATGGAGGTAATCCCTTTACAAAACTGGTACTTAAATCGAGTTTGTATTTTGGCACATGGTGTTTGGTAATAACATCCTTTTGTTATTTCAGTTTTGATGCAAGGCAAGAGAGACGTACCAAATACCGAAATACCGAAAAAGTGACAATTTTCTCTGTGTATTGCCAATTCGACATCTTCAGTGAAGGTAAAATAAAAAATTTGGAATTCCTATATCAAATTATGTGGTAATGCTTATGGAGACAAATTATCAATAAAATCTAAATAGAAAAGCAAAAATGAGTAAGACCAGAACTAAGCATTGTACAGATACTCCTGCTGTTGTAATAACCTTTTCGGGTTATTCCAGATAGTAACAAACATGTGTTATCTCACAAAATTAAGGGAGGTAATCCTTTTTCAAAACTTGTACTTAAAAATCAAGTTTGTATTTTGGCACATGGTGTTTGCTAATAACATCCTTATGTGATTTCAGTTTTGATGCAAGACAAGAGAAACAACTCTAATTCAGTTTCTATAATAACATATGAGTGTTATTTTCTGTATTAATCAAAGTTATGCCCCTGTCTGTTCACGTGTATCAAGGACGCATATTTAGATCTAAATATACGTCCTTGCGTGTATCAACAAAATAAAATATTTTTTTTTCAAAATTAACATTTTTTTCTGGGGCAGAAAGCCTTCTTCAGAAAATTTATTTTTATCATTTCGGCAGCCAAAATATTTTTTTTACATAAAATCAGATCCAAAATATTTTTTTAGAAAACAACATAAAAAGTTATATAAATAAATATATACCCGACTAGAAACTAATCCTAAACACTAAATATCCACAAATATAATCAAAATGAATTTTTCCCCTCTAATGATTTACACAACCGTTCTCTTGAAATGACCCAGAAAGCACTGACCTTATTAGCTGGATTGCGTTCTCATATGATCGAAGCAAGGTTGATTTAGTAAAATTCAAGAAATACAAGGAAAGGCAAGACATTTGCTCCAAAAAGAGCAGAAAAATGCTCAAAACAAGATATATTGGTGAAGAAAGAGTGACTGCGCCACCTCAATTAGATGAAAACCAGAAATGGATAATAAAAGAGAATTGAAAACCGTTTTTGGCATTTAAGTTTTTTATATAAAATGGACAGATTCAAATTCAACTTTATTTAAACAAATATAAGTGCTCTATACAATGCAATATTTCTCACATACAAATAATACAATTTTTGGCATCTTTAAATGACAGCTTATTCTATTTGCCAATGCAACAATCATTAATATATACATATTGTAGTTCAAAGGTTTATTGGTGCACTTGACTTGCATTCCTATGTGATAAGGTATGTCAGTTACCTGCCCAAGGTCGGTGGTTCTCTCTTGGCACTCCGGCTTTCTCCACCACTAAAACTGACCGTCATGAAAGAGCTGAAATACTGCTAAAAGTGACATTAAACCCCAAATCAATCAATCAATGAATCAAAGGTTTACTAGTATGGAGGTTTCTAACTATAAAAGAAATGTTGGTAAATGTCATTGATACATCAATTCAGGTAATTACGGGCAATACTGAAAAATTAAATGTATAATGTTCATACAATATATGTTGTAAAGTGTAGATGATAACAATGCAACCTGACTTTGTTGGGTGTTTGGTTTCTTCATATACTCCTCATACAGAAAGTTTGGTATTTCGGAGATTTCTATTGCGAAAATATCCCCATGTTCATACACTTGCAAGAATTTTTCGAAAGCATTCAGCAGTAGTAGTTTAATAGGCATACAAAATGCAATATTATGTTAGGAATGTGTGACGTCATGGGGTTTAAATCTTGCAATACTATGTTAGGAATGTGTGACGTCATGGGGTTTAAATCTTGCAATAGTATGGTAGGAATGTGAACGTCACAAGGTTTAAAGTTAGGAATGTATGGCGTCATACCTTTAGTCATATGGTGTTGAAATTTAAAGATTGTGCCCTTGTAATTTGATATTGAAATATTAGCCATATTTGTTCATTTGCTGTAGGTAGTATGGGGATTCATTTTGTGTTCGAAGATTTGCTAAAACTGAGAGACGTAGATGCTATCGTGCACCAAGTAAATTGCCTCTGTGTAAAACCACACGGGTTATCGAAACAAATTGCAGACAAATATCCTTGGGGTGACATATATTCAACAAGACAAGGCGAAGGAAAGGCAAATTTAGCCATTTCTGAAGATAGAGGTGTACCTGGTAGCATTAATGTTTTTAGAAGTATTATTTGTTGTTTAAGTCAGTGGGATTTTGGTACCGTAGATCAAAGGTACAGAAATATTTCACCTTATACGGACAGTCGTGCAAATAGAATTACCTGGTTTAGTCAGTGCTTGGAACAATTGAACGGCTTGAATATTTCATCTGTTGGATTACCATAACTGAAGGGCTTGAATATTTTATCTGTTGGATTACCATAACAAATAGGTTGTGGTTTAGCCGGGGGAGACTGGACAACATATTTTGAAATCATCGAAAAGTTTGCGGAGACAAGTAAAATAGATTTCTTTATTGTGAGACCTTCGTTTGTTCGTATTTGAAGATATGGATAAAGACACGGATTCCTTCTGTTCACGAATGTTTATGTTCAAACCAATGCACCCAACAAGAATGTATTATATAGACAGAAAACAATCGTTTGAAAATTGGCCACGTCAGATGGTTCAAAAACCTAGTCAGCTTGTTCAAAATGGATTCCGCCGTGCGCGGTCCCGGCTTATGAATAGGCCCGCAGCATCCTCTGAGCTTGGAGTATGAGTCTTCCTAACAGAGGACCCCGAGGGAACCCCGGGATATAGAAATAGGACCTAGTATCTCCGGCTTGCGGGGTGTGACCCCTCCTAAACGGAGACTGACCCCGAGGGTCTCGGGATATAGAAATAGGACCCATTCCGTGGTTGTGCGGGATTAATAAATACACAACCCATCTTTCGGATGGGATGTAAACTCAGGTCCACGTGTTGGACGAAACGCCACGCTTCCTGCACGTTAAAGAACCCTTGTAGCAAGCTCTTTTTGGGGTGGTCCGTAGGTGATCGGCTACAAGGCTAAATTCCTCGCCCTTGACGATTTCACCCTACTTTTCCAGTGGCAGTCAGAATTTCCCGTCCCATGGCCCTTTCCATACCCCAAAGTGATTATTTATTAACAAACTTGTTCTCGTCTTGATATAGCTGAAATATTGCTGAGTAGACGTTAAACAATATCCAATCAATCAATCAAAATGGATTTTTCTACACAGGCATTGGTGATAAGGTGACCTGTTTTTATTGTGACCTATCACTGCAACGATGGGAAGGAACAGACTGCATTGAAACGGAACATTTGAAATGGGGACCAAATTGTTTGCTAAAATGATTTCCAACAAAATCACGCACGGTGATATGAATCATCACATACCTAAAATAACTTTATTTCAAAACCAATAAGAATTCCAAACATTTTAAAATGTGTTGCATTAGATTTCACCTTCGAGTCATTGCATACCTAACGTCAATAATGAAAGGCATTTCAAAATCGCATAATTCATTAAGTAAGATATAAAAGTTCACCTACTTTGGAAAAGTTCATCATTCATCATGGCAGAAGAAGGGTTTTCAGACATATTGTCGGGAAAGTTCACTTCCATGTTTATGTTGGGAGTTGCAAGAAAAATTGCTGGAAAAAATACCCGAAATAGCTCAGAAATATTGCTACGGATGTGAAGTTGATCATCCTAGTCAACGACATCACAGTTGCTTATGTATACGGAATTGAACATTTTAAATCTCACAGGAACGAAGCATTTACGAATATTGTTCAGAATGAACTCATGAATATTTGGGAGGAAAGCATTAATTCGACTAAAATAATCTCAGAAGCAAAACAAGTATTTTTCGAACTTTTAAAAAAGGAGAAAGTTGTTATAAAAGAGGAGTGCATTTTTCCAATGGCGGAGAGAATGATGAGACTTGAAGGGCGACTAACGTCGAATTGAAATATAAATTCTCTTATGGTAACAGTTCCAATCAGTATTCTCGAGTAAGAGCAGTCGTATTCTTCAAAACTCTGCTTTTTTGAAAACATTGTATTATGCTGAGCAATATGTACGTAAAGCAATGATTGAATTTATGTCTTCGGAGGAAATACATGCTATATCTGAAATTGCTCGAAAAGTTTTAAATGGGGCTATACCAATCAACAATACACATAGGCGGAAGCTAAAAGACTATTCAAGAACAATACGATTCTTAGCCAGTAGTC